>CATIWM010563933.1:0-12809 GCA_949671775.1 Mallotus repandus
TATATTTATACTTCTTTCAGAAAATGTTAATAATTTCGTAACTCCATTCAACAGGGAGGGGGCATGGAATTAGATGCTCCCCCTTTCAATGTAGGAAGGACTACTTAGTGAAATGACGTACTTAGGATTCCCTCACTATCAAGTAAAGGAGTGACGAGAGGTTTTTAAAACCGCTCTTGAGAAATGAGATAATGAGTAATGTTGATAACAGCAAATGGTTCCTAACCTTAGAAAAATAGGAGTACGATATATCCAACTATCAGGCAACACACTTGGATAAGTAAGGTGATGAATTGTACCTTTTTATAGGTGCTATGATGTTCTATTATATAGATCATGTCTTGCTTGAGGGTTCTAAACCTTACCCTTCTCTAATAGGGAAAATTACAAACCCATGTCTAGGGATATACGAGCGCCATTCTTCAGATGGATCAAGTCTTGTGCTAGTACGGAGATGGGATTACAACTTTTATGAAAATTAAACAGAAGCAGCAGAAAGAAGCACATCTAGCACCTGGGATTCATTGAAGTAGTTTTAAAGTCCTAATCCTTCCACTTTGAATGGAAGAGAAGATCTCTACTTTTAATAGGCCATGAACTATATCAGAATCATTCTCAACAAGTCAATAATAAGTGATTCCATTTTTTTTCATCGAGTACGGGTAGAGACCAAAGGTCTTTAGCTCAGTTCTGATTCTAACAGGTTCTGAGCCTAGATTTTATCGGACTGGATCCAGGATGGCAAGGACTAAAAGAAGGGATAAAGAAGCAGAAGTATGAAAAATTATTGAGTAGAAAGGTTGTATTCTATTGAGATTAGGTTTTTTCCTAAAATGACATCTTTATTTTTATAATGTGTTTTAACTCCATTAAACTGATTTGAATAGCTTTATGGACCTACTTTTTACCCTAGGTGATGGTTATCCCACAGAGTTTGCATCCTACTTCTACTACTGTTAATCATTATATTTTGATGATGTACTTATTGTGCTTCAATGCCATACAAACTTGACACCCATTCAAACTCGAGTTCTTTTAATTCTATATGTTTCCAATTAGATTATGTCTTTGATTGGATTTTGAGCTCAGTGAAGGCAGATGTTAGTTATGCAGGCCTAATAGAAGTCGAATAGGAGGATCATATGGATGTAGACTCTGAAGACAAAGATAATGATTCTATCCTCATAGTTGACGAGAGTGTTAGAGGACATCAGATTACTAGTTTATCCAAGAGTCAGGTGTGTCACTAATTTTCCCTCTTACATGAACTGCATCATGTATGGGCAACACGTGTGCAATTTGATTATATGGAAGATGATCTTATCACTTTGGAATAAACCAGCCCAAACTGTCAAATCAGTTTTTTTTTAGTAGAGCTGGTGGTAATTTGTAACTTGTTAGACCTATCAACGGACTGACTGACAAACATTGTTTAGTTCTCTCTATTATACTGTGGTAATACAAATGTAGTCATGGTAGCTATTTTTTCACATAAATTATGATCTATAATATTGGGCCATTTTTTTTTTGTCATTGATTTATCAACCCTTAATATGAAGTTTTGGAGGGAAACAACCATATTTAGGTGGTATAAATGTTGGGTCCTTTTAAGACAGGTATACGACTAGTTTTTCCTCTTGCGTGGACTACACCATTTATGGGAAACATGTATGGAAATAAGTGTTGGGTTCCTTGCCCAGGTTTGTCCAAGCCGATTACGGGCTTAAATCGGCCCTCAACGGGGCACACACACACACACATATATATATATGGTAATGACTAAAATCAAGGATAGAGAAGCAGAAGTATGAAAAAATTTCTGAGTAGAAAGGGTCAAATTCTATTGAGATTAGCTTTTTTTTTCTTAAAATGACATCATTATTTTTATAATGTCTTACAACTCCATTAAACTGATTTAAAAGGCTCTATGGACCTCCTTTATACCATATGTGATGTTTATCCCATAGAGTTTGCATTTTACTTTTACTACTGTTAATCACTGTGTTTTGATGATGTACTTGTTATGCACTTTTAATCTTTAAAGCTATACAAACTTGACACCCATTCAAACTCAAGTTCTTTTAATTCTATATGTTTCCAATTAGATTATGTCTTTTATTAGACTCCGAGCTCAGTGAAAGCAGATGTTAGTTATGCAGACCTAATGGAAGTCGAATAGGAAGATCATACTGATGTAGACTCTGAAGATAAAGATGATGATTCTATCCTCATAGTTGACCAGAGTGCTAAAGGACATCAGATTGGCAGTTTATCAAAGAGTCAGGTATGCGACTACTTTTCTTTCTTACATGAACTGCATCATGTATTAGCAACAAGTATGCAACTTGATCACATGGACGGTGATCTTATCACTTTGGAACAAACCTGGCCAAACTATCAAATCAGTTTTTTTAACCGAGCTGGTAGTAATTTGTAACTTGGTGGACCAATCAAAATGACTAAATGGCAAACATTCTTTAATTCTCTCTATGATATTATGGTACTAAAAATATAGTCATGATAGCTATTTTTGCACATGGATTGTGGTCTATGATATTGGGCTGTTTTTTTTTTTTTTTTTTTTTTTGTCATTGGTTCATTAACCCTTAATATGAAGTTCTAGAGGGAAACAACCATAGTTTGGGTGAAATAAGTGTTGGGTACTTTTGAGTCAGGTATGCAATTACTTTTTCCTCTTGCATGGATTGCACCATGTGTAGGCAACATGTATGGGAATATGTGTTGGGTTCCAACCCGGGTCAGTTCCTAGCCAAAAAAATTGGCCCTCGACCGAGCACACACACACACACACACTATATATATATATATATATATATATTTCTTTCAGAAAATGTTAATAATTTTGTAACTTCATTCAATAAGGAGGGAGGCATTGAATTGGATGCTCCCCCCCCCCCCCCCCCTCCCCATGCAGGAAGGACTACTTAGTGAAATGACGTACTTATGATTCCCTTATTGTCAAGTAAGGGAGTGATGAGAGTGTTTCAAAATTGCTCTTTAAAAATGAGATAATGAGTAATGCTGATAATAGTAAATGGTTCTTAACCTTATAAAAATCAGAGTATGACATATCCGACTATCTAGCAACACGCTTAGATAAGTAAGGCGATGAACCGTACCTCTATCTCTAGGCATTATAATATTCTATTATGTAAATAATGTCTTGCTTGAGGGTTCCAAACCTCGCCCTTCTCTAATAGGGAAAAGTACAGACCCACGTCTAGGGATATATGAGCACCATTCTTCAGATGGATCAAGTCTTATGCTAGTACGGAGATAGGATTACAAATTTTATTAAAATTAAATAGAAGCAGTGGAAATAAGCACATCCAGCACTTGGGATTCATTGAAGTAGCTTTGAAGTCCTAACCCTTCCACTTGGAATGGAAGAGAAGATCTCTACTTCTAATAGGTCATGAACTATATCAGAATCATTCTCAATAAGTGCATAATAAGTTATCCTATTTTTTTATCGGGTCTGGGTAAAGACTGAAGGTCTTGAGCAACCAATCCGGAAGAACAACTCAAAAGAAAAAGAAGTATCATTAATTTCTTCTTGCTCATTCCAAGTTTGAAGTACCATTTATACAAATAAGAATCCCCTTCATTACAAGATTTCTTCTTCATATAGATAAATATAGGATCTAGCTTTGGGACAGTACAGAGTTAATCCATAAGGCTTGTGACATTTCTAGTGAATACTTGCACGACATCTTATGCAGTGAAGACATACGGTCTCAACACACAACTAAACCTGATATTTGGCATCCTCCAATGGCAACAAGTTTTTGTATGAAGGTCAATGTCGATGTTGCTAAGTTACTCAGTGCAAATGCAGATGGCTTTGCACTGATCGTTGGGATGGTAACGATATTATTTTAGGTGCCAAGACAATCCGCAGTTTCAGGCCAACTGAAAGTGCATCAATAGAGGCTGTTGCGATTAGATATGGAGTTCTTTTTACATTGAAAATGGGATTCCTAGATGTAGTTATTGAAAGCGATTCTGCTCATACGATAAGAGCCTTACAAAAGAAGGAAGTCTCTTTTTCTCCTTTTGGTTCTATTTTGGAGGATATTCTTCAACTATTAAACTAATTTCGGCCTTTTGCCTTTACTCATGTTAGAAGGATAAGTAATGAGCTTGAAGCTTTATTCCATTGAACTATGACTAGGGCCCAAGATTTTCTATTACCGGGAGGGTTGACTATACAGTAGGATCATGTCTTCAAAGACTAACTTTTTCTTTTACTGTTCATGCATATATGGCTAAGAGAAAAGAAGGAGTACGCCGCTTCTCTTTTTCTTTATCTTTGGCTACCAGGGTTGACATTCGGGTAGTGTCTTCCCTTTTCTAAGTTACATATGGTCTACCATCTTATGCTCTTGTTCTTATTCTAGGAAGTTAAGCTATTTAACTAATTGAAGATTATATGATATATGGAATGTTATTTGGAAAGTTGTTGTTCCATGGCGGATTTGAGTTTTTCTTTGGTTACTATCTCAAGGCAAGTTAATGGTAAATGAAGAGAGGTGCAAAAAGGCTTTCTCTGTGAATCCTCATTTCTCCAATTGTCCATGCATTGTGGAATCAATTTGTCATGTCCATAAAGATTGTGTTTTTGCTTTTAGGGTGTGGGAGTCGATTCTTGTTAGAAATGATGCCATTAAAGAATTTATAATGAAGGGAAAGCCTAGCTTGAAGCTTCCTAAGCTCACTCTTAGTATAAGAAGTAAGAAATTTACATCCATTAGTGCTTTCGCTTAGTCAAGGGCTAGTACGGGTGCTAACCCTCATCTAGGGCAGTCCTCCTATCTCAGGATGCAAGCCTTGCGTGAGCCGAACATGCTGGGATCAGTCACATACCCATATTTTCTTTATAAAGTCAAGGAGAGTGAACTATTATTAACAAAGTTTATAAACTGCTCTAGTAAGATAAGTACTGGAATCATCCCTAGAGCATCCTGAAAATTATATACCTGCTAATCTGATTCCCACCCGGCCTCATATTATGCTAGAATGGTATTTCCTATCGATTTATGCCATTCTTCGTAGTATACCTGACAAGTCGGGAGAGCCCTTGCTGACTCACTTTTTACTCCCTCCGCTTCCCTACTAGTACTTGTTGCCCTTCCTTAAGCCATAGAAAATAGGTTCAGAAATTCTCTTAGAGCTAGCTTTGGACATAGAACCAGCTATCCCTAGCTTACCAATTTTTCTAGATTAGCTGGGAATATGGTAAGATGTAATGAATGAGAGCAAGACTCCTTTTATAGACCAAGAATCTGCATATTACAATATACAGAATTTTAAAGACATTGATGGTATGGTTCTCCATTCCGTAACTTACATAGCTCGATATACACTTGACTTTTTTTTCAAAACAAAAAACTTTATAGCTATCTGTCAACGACACATTACTAGGAAACGGTGCGCCGGAAGAGTCGACAGGCTATTGGCATTCAGTTAGTTAGCACTACCTTCTTAGAAAAATAAGTAGGGCTTTCTCTTTTTTTACTTACAATTAAATGTCTTATGCATCATGGTCCTCCCTAGGCCTAGGGGTGCTTGTGGAGAGAGGGGGGGGTTGTCACGATGAAACAAGGGAATTCAAGGCCGCTTTGCATTGGATGCTATATATATATATATATATTGAAAGGACTAAAAACAAGGATAGAGAAGTAGAAGTATGAAAAAATTGTTGAGTAGAAAGGGTCAAATTCTATTGAGATTAGGTTTTTTCTTAAAATGGCATCTTTATTTTTATAATGACTCTCAACTCCATGAAACTGATTTGAAAGGCTCTATGGACCTCTTTTATGCCCTATGTGATGGTTATCCCACAGAGTTTGCATCTTACTTCTACTATTGTTAATCACTGTGTTTTGATGATGTACTTATTATTCACTTTTTAATCTTTAATGCTATACAAACTTGACACCCATTCAAAGTCGAGTTCTTTTAATTCTATACGTTTCCAATTAGATTATGTCTTTGATTGGACTTTGAGCTCAGTGAAATCATATGTTAGTTGTGTAGACCTAATGGAAGTCTAATAGGAGGATCATAAGACAAAGATTATAATTTTATCCTCATATTTGACTAGAGTGCTAAAGGACATTAGATTGGTAGTTCATCCAAGAATCAGGTGTGCGACTACTTTTTCCTATTATATAGACTGCACCATGTATGTGTAATATATGTGCAACTTGATTACATGAAATATGATCTTATCATTTTGGAATAAACGTGCCTAAACTATCAAATTAGATTTTGTAAAAGAGCTAATGGCAATCTGGAACTTGGTGAACCGATTAAAGGGAGTGAATGACAAACATTGTTCAATTCTCTCCATTATTTTGTAGTACTAAGAATGTAGTTATGAAAGTTATTTCTGCACATAGATTGTGGTCTATAATATTGGGTTGCTTTTTTTTATTTTTTTTGAGAAACAACTATGGTTGGGTGGAATAAGTGTTGGGTGCCTTTAAAGCATTAACATGTTTAACTTAATTTTACTTTTGTAGAGTGTAATAAGCCCCTTTTATGAGGGATATATATAATTAAATAGATTTTTTTGCTAGTAATTTTGTAATTGATTCTAGTAATGATAATAACAATTCTTTATTCATAGCTTGACTCATTGGTCATGTATTGGTTGGATGAGCTTAATCCAGCTGTATATGGATTATTTAGTTGCTTATATTTTATTTTTTTTTAATTTGCTTTTATGAAATTAGTTGTTTAGATTTAATGATAACTGTTGAGTGCAAATCTAGATTTGTCTTATATGCTAAATGGATTTTATTATTGTGGCTTTGGTACCCCGAAAACTATGCCCGTCTGGCCAGTTTGATAGTACCTCAAAAAGGATAACCAACAATATAGGAAAGCATTCACCTTAGGTGTGCAAAAAATCGGTCGCCTGAATTTTCAAGCCCGGTCCGAGCCGAAGTATCAGGAGCAGTTCGGTTGTATATGTGTGTAGGGCGGTTCGGGTGGAGGAGCCAAGAAACTAGGAGTTTCAGTTTTCAGTTCGGTTTGATTGATTATCAAACTGAACTGTCTGAACCTCTGAATTACCAAATGACATCGTTTTGGATTAAGGTTATATAACCCTACATATATATACATCTTATAACACTTTCACAAATCCCTCATTTCATTTTTCACCGCCTCCCCTTCTTTTAACCCTAAAATTCTCTCCTCTTCTCTTTGGTTTAAACCTATCCGCCTCCCCTTCTTCTAACCCTAAAATTATATAGTTCTTCTCTCTCATTTGAACCTAGTCGCCTCTCTCGTTTTCTTGAACATTTTCATTTCATCATCGCCTCTAATCTTCTATCTAACCCTCGACTCTGTTCTTATCTATATCTGCATGCATCATCCATAAACTCCTACTGCATTTGATTTCCAAATGATCTCAAATCAATTGATCACTAGTCTGTGAACTCTTCGCCTCTATTTATGTTTAATTTATTTCAAATCTCAGTGATGATTTGAGAGATTTGATATTAGATCAATAGATCATAGATCTACGATCTGTGTTCTCCTTTTCTTTCCTTTTTTATGTAAGTTGAGTAGTTGATTGACTTATTTTTTTTATTTTTGAGATTTCTATGATGAGATTAACTTATTGTTTCCATTGTTTCTTGTGTTTATATGTGATGTTACATGGAGATATGAAGGTAGAAGCCATGTTATCTCACTTATCTCTCCACTATAAACTAAAGGTAGAAGCTTTAATCAAATTGAGATCTTTATGATAAACTAAAGGTGGAAGCTTTGAAGTTGATCTCTGTGAAAAAAAAAACTAACTGGAAGCTCATACCTATTTCAATTTACATACTAAACAGAAGGTGAAAAATATTTATAATTTTATATGTATTTTATTTTTTTTATTTGCAAATTTAATTTTTTTGTAAAATATATATGTGTTTTTGGTTTTTAATAAAGCCATCTATTTTTTTTATTTAGATACATTTTTAAAATTGTTGACAAGTGATTTTATTTATTTTATTCTCTGTAGTTGTTTATATTTTATATAAAAAATTTGATTTTTTATATATTATATATTTTATTTTATTTGTTAATTTGTTAATATAAAATATTTAATTTTTTATATATTTTTATGTTTACATAAATTATTTAATTTTTGGTCATGATTTTTTATGTGTTTTTATTTATGTGTTGATATTTGCTTTCTTAATTATATATATTATATTTTATATTTTTTTCTTAATTTGTGTATATAAAATATTTATATTTTTTTAAATGTCTAGGGAAAAATTATTTATATTTATGTTCTGTTTATATTTCATATAATATTTATATTATATTTTGTTTATTTGTTTATATTTTATATACAAAATTTGCTTGTTGATTGGTGTATATATTATTTGCTTGTTGTTTAAATGCTTTGTTTCTTATATATTTTGCTGTCTTTGTGATGTTTTGTAGATGGATAATATTGTTGGTCCTGCCAACAGCAGTGGTAATACAAACACTGTTGTTAGTGATAGTGAACGTAACAAAGAGAATCAAACAGTGGAAGCGTCGAAAAATATAAACTCTGAGCAGCCACAACCAAAAAAGAAAAGGAAAGAAACTCAACATAGATCAAAAGCTTAGGAACACTTTGAGGAGATCAAAGATGCAGCAGGAGTTGTGGTAAAAGCCAGGTGCCTTTACTGTGCTAAAACTATTTTCTACCACTCTAAGACATATGGTACTTCTTCTATTAGGAATCATTTTCTTACTTGTATGAAAAATCCACATCCTAAAAACACTAGATAGTCACTTTTGACATTGCAACCTATCTCTAATAATATGGAAGTTGAAAACAATGAATCCCTAAGATCTTTAGGCACTTGGAAATTCAAACAAGAAGGAATTAGAAAGTCTTTTGCACATATGCTCATTGTGGATGAGCTGCCTTTTAAATTTTTGTAAAAGGAGGGTTTCAAAAAATTTGTAACAACAGCATGTCCAAGGTTTAAATTACCTAGTAGATGGACATTGACTAGGGACTGTTATGATGTTTACATTGATGAAAGGTAGTCCTTAAATAATTTCTTTAAGGATCATTGTCAAAGGGTGAGCATTACAACTGATGCATAGACCTCTATTCAACAAATTAATTATATGTGCATCACGGGTCACTTTACAAATGACCAATGGAAGCTACATAAAAAAAATTATCTCCTTTGTGCCTGTTTCATCTCACAAAGGTGAGTACATAGCAAAAGCTTTAGAAAATTGTTTTCTTAAGTGGGGGTTTAGAAATATCTTCTCAGTCATTGTTGATAATGCTTCTTCTAATGACACTACCATGGGGTATTTAAAAAATAAATTCTTAACTTGGGGTGTGAGTGTTGTTAGATGCAAATATCTGCATATGAGGTGCATTGCACACATTTTGAACTTAATTGTGCAAGATGGATTAAAAGATGTTTATAAATATGTTAAAAAAGTTAGGAAATATGTTAGATACATCAGAAAGTCACCAGCCAGACTTAGAAAATTTAAGGAGGTTGCTGAGTTAGTTGACATTGATTCAAAAGCTTGTCTTTCACTTGATGTTCCAACAAGGTGGAACTCAACATACTTAATGCTAAAAACTGCTTCTATTTATGAAAAAGCATTTGTTCAGTTTAATGAATCTGAGTCATCTTTTAGAGCTAATTTGAAAGATGATCTGCCTGATTATTTTGATTGGATTTCTGTTAAAAAAATTAGTGGAGTTACTTGAGGTGTTCTTTAACATAACAAAGAGAATTTCTGGTTCTCTTTATATGACTTCTAATACTATATTTTCTGAAATATCTGATCTGTTATGCATTCTAAATGATTGGAGGTTGTCTGATGACTTACATGTAAGAACTATGGGGGCTACTATGAAACAGAAATTTGACAAATACTGGGGGGATCCTGAGAAGATGAATAATTTAATTTTTATTGCATTTTTTTGGGATCCTCGTGAGAAAGTTGAGTACTTGTCTTTTTCATTAAAATAAATTTATGGTCCTAATTTGGGTGGAAACTTGTTTGTTGTTATTATGAATTTTTTGTTTTAATTATTTGAGGATTATGTGTCTGTGTATGGAAAATCTGTGGAAGCTTCTTAATCTACTATTATTGAACAATCTGAATTTGTTTCTGCTTCTACAATTTCTTCTAAACCCGTGTCGGTACTGAAAGCTCGATTCAAGAAGTATAAAGCAGACACTGGATATGGTGGAAGCAAGAAATCAGACCTTGAAAATTATCTTAATGAGTCTGTTTTAGAAGAAGAGGGGGAACTTGATCTTTTAAGATGGTAGAAAGTCAATTCTGAAAGGTTCCTTCTGCTCTCTAGAATGGCTCGTGATGTTTTAGCAGTTCCTATATCGACAGTGGCTTCTGAATCTTGTTTTAGCACCGGAGGTCGAGTGCTTGATGCATTTAGGAGTTCTCTAACTCCTAAGATTGTAGAAGCATTAATTTGTCCACAAATTTGGCTCAAATTGAGTTTAAATGACATATATGTTGTGGAAGAAACCAATGAAATAGACAACTTTAAAAAAGGCAAGTCTGTTTATACTTTTCATTGTTTTAATTGCATTAATTTCTGTTTAGCACACATTTTGACTAATTATTATTTTTAACAAAACTGCCACTAGTTGGTGTTGGTCCTTCACTCCCTACTTCAGGTGCCATCTAATTATATATGAGTAGCATATTGTGTATCAGAGTGGCATGCTAGCATTACTTGAACAGATTGGTAGTAACAACTCTTAAACTATATTGCTAATTTCTAATTATTTATAATTTAACTTCATTTACTAATTTCTTGAACCTGATTATGTGTTGTTATGTTCAGGCATTGATAAGGCTTCCACAACAATAAGGGAAAAGAATGCTTGGTAGCATTCTCTTGGGTGGCATAGTAATGCATCCAGAAATGCTATTGCATTCTTTAACTGAATTATATTAAATGTTTATGAGCCTAGCTAATTTGCATTCTTTAGCCTGTGTGCATTCTTTATTTAACTGCATTTTTTATTTGTTCTGCTTATGATGCCTCTTC
Organism: Mallotus repandus; assembly: GCA_949671775.1. Taxonomy (NCBI): domain Eukaryota; kingdom Viridiplantae; phylum Streptophyta; class Magnoliopsida; order Malpighiales; family Euphorbiaceae; genus Mallotus; species Mallotus repandus. The sequence goes on from CATIWM010563933.1 coordinate 11,090, forward strand.
ATTTGACTGCTTCATTTGCTTGTCTCAGATAGAAATCCTTGCTTGCTTCCTAACTTGTGTTTGCTGCCTAACTGCCTTGTTTTTGCCTGTTTACTGCCTTGTTTTTGTTTGCATGCTTGGCTGGGGCAATGATGAATGTTTACTGCCTTATTTTTTTTTTTGCTTTCTGCCTTGTTTTTGCTTGCTTCTCTATGAGTTTTTTCCTGTTTACTGCCTTGCTTTTGCTTGCATTCTTGGCTGGGGCAATGATGAATGCTTCCACCTTGTTTATGATTATTTTTGTGTGAGTTCACTTGTGGTGCATTTTTTTGGGAGGCATTTCATTGCAACCATTAAAATGTGGCCTTGTGTCTTAAAGAATTAAACTAAACAAGTGAGTTTTAGCCAAGACATTCTTTATATATTTTTTGCTTTATTTCTTTTGAAAGCGAGTCTAATTCAAGTTATGCGTTTTTGCATGGACAAAGTTTTTATTTTTTGAGTTTCTAGTTTTGCAAGACCTGCAATGGTTTTTTATGTTGCTGGGTTCATTATATTTTTTGGATATATACACTAATTACTAAGAAGATGGAGATTTTTTTGGACAGACTTAGTTAGTTTTTTGCTATATGTAAAGTTTAAGTTAGAGAAAAAAAAAATATTACAAGTAAATGTTTAAGTGATCATTCAAGCCCAAAATTAGTTATATAGGTTATTTGGGCTATACTATTTTGTAAATGATATATAATAGGTCTTGCTAACATTTGTGCTTCAGCCTAAAAGGTTAATTTTATTTAATTTTAATGTATTTGGCTCAAACAATTTCAACCCACACCCCTGCATTCACCTAAGAAAGTCGGACTTGTTTGATATTACCTCAAAAAGGATCACCAACAATGTAACGTTCTGCTGTGTATAAATATTCTTTTGGTTATTTCAAATGTAAATTTGGCACTCACTGCAAGTCTGGAACTTATCTTCCCAAGAAAACAAAGATGGGAGTTTGAAGAAAATTGATCAGTAAAAGTTATTGTATTATGTAATGCACTCACAGACCGACAAACAGAATTCCATGATCATGGTTTCCTAATTGCAATCTAAAGTGGAAAATCCTTCAAATGGCTAAAGCCTACATTCTTTTCTATACGCATTATGGCTGCTGTGAAAAGCATAAATGCTTTATTATTTGCACTAGTGAGAAGGGTTAATTGATGCTCTTTTTGTCGCAAGTTGATAAAAGGGTTATTGAAACCTGCAGAAGGTACTTTGTTACAGTCTTCAAATGGACACACGAGAAAAAACAAAAGTTATTGCAAATAGAGGGTTAAGAAATAAAATAGCAAGGATTTCTGGATTTTTCTAAAAAATCTAAATGTTATACAACCACCCAGAAACCTGAATGCCATGACTTCAATATTGATTACCTACAAAAGTTTACTACAGTTAATTAACCTTCTTTTCTCAATAAAGAGCACTGTTCCAGAAAACAGAAAATGCCGTTCGTGACAATGGCAAGGCCCACCAGCCACCAAGAACTCCCACCAAAGTCAGCTTCTGATCTTTTACTTCAATTGTTGCAAGGCAGAAAAGTTTGTAATCTGCAACTTCAACCTTTTTTGCATACAATGACTGCAAAACAAAGATAACTAAAAAATGAAAGCAGGTAAAAGAAATTCTACTTAATAGTTCTTGTCATAATGCATTCAAAATCCCAATTCCAGTAAGTAGCGCTTGCCACAAA
>CATIWM010564024.1:0-12717 GCA_949671775.1 Mallotus repandus
TATAATTAGAGCTCTAATTTCACAAACCATCACCAAATCTACCTAAGACTGTTGGACTAATGTCGAAACAAGAAAGGGAGTTCAAATGAAAAAGCTCATCACAAGCTAAGCCATCACATGAGAGAAGCACTCAAGAAATCACACAGAAAAACAATCAAGAAGAAAATGTTTGACATCAAGTACTCGGTAAAATTTCTCTCAATCTAAAAAAACATAACTTGTATGAAAAAAAAAATTAGACATCAAGCAGAGTAGAAAAATATGGCCTAGGTTTTTGGTAAAATGAAAAGCATGGAGGAAAAAAAAAGGCAGTCCCATTGAAGGCAATTAGATTGAAGCTTGAAAGCAGAAGTTGGCTAATAAGTACTACAATTGCTGACCAAATATCTTCCAAATGCAACCAAAGAAGACAGGCAAACAGAAAGAGGTGCTCAGAAAAAAGGAAACAGGAATTAACAAACCATTATGCCATTTCTACTCTGGAAGTATGATGACTGCTTGTCCCAATTCCCATGAACCTCGATACGACCATCACTGCCGTGCAAAAAGGGCTCATCAGCAGGCAAATCTTTTTGAAGTAAATTTGACAAAGCTATGCAGATACTGAAGCATTTCTGCCAGCATTGTCCATTTTCCCATGCGACAACAGAATCATATGAATGTGAATCAGATTTCAAAATATCTAAGCCAACTAGATAAGTTGGTGAAGTCAAAGCACACTGAAAATTTGAAAGTTCTGTTGCACTGTTGCATTTTTTTTGATGTAATGTTAATCCAAGCTGACCATCTGCACAAAAACAACTACTGGACGTAAGCAATGAAAAACAACTATCCAGCATTTAAAAAAGCAAACTGAAAACTCGTAGTTCAAACCAGAACAATCAGAATCACCATGCTGACATTGGCCTACATTCCCATTGGAGAAATCCCTAACATGTTGCCAAGGACATTGATCGTTGTTGCATTTCCCTCGGAGTTCGTACATGCAGAGTGGCCAAAATGGATCGACTACAAGATCACAGGTAAAGGAGCCAATTTCTTTACTGCATATAACCCCAACACCCTCCTTGACTGGGTTTGCAACAGTAATGCTACAGTGGATTTCCCTAGTGTTCATACAACTAGCTTCATTGCTATAATCACAACTGTCATCTTGTTTGCTTCTTTGACTTTGTAACTCTTTTGAAGTGAATGCAGACATGTCTTTCATATGACCAAATGCACTCCTTAAAACCGAAGTAGGTGAAAATATGACAGTTGATGAAAAACGGCATGCATTAGAATATTCATCACCATTCTTTCTGTGGTTCTGGATATTGATGGGAATGCCAGAAATATTTCTCTCAGGCTGATCATTACCTAAATTGAAGAATGAAAGTAATTAAAAGGCTTCCAAAAAAAATGAAGAAAAACAATGTAAGATATAAATGACCATAAATAGCAAAATGGAAATGAAGAAAAACAATGTAAGATATAAATGACCACAAATAGCAAAATGGAAATGAAGAAAAACAATGTAAGATATGAATTATCATAAATAGCAAAATGTATTTGAACCCTTCATTCAACCACAATTTCTTGATTGATTCTTCTTGTAAAAAGTGCAAGTCCACAGTCAAAATGTCAAAAGTAAAATCATCTGCTCTCTCATTTCCTTTTACTATAACTTTTTAAATACTGTTCTCCCAATCAACTCGGGCAATTTTGCAAAGAGCATGAGGAGTCATGCACGCATAGCTGTCTCCAAAAAGTGAAACAAATAAATAAACCACACAACATCAGACAAAGGGTATTGAAAATATCATCAGAATAGAACACAATGATCATACTTCCAAATAAACCCATTTTTTACCAACAATGTCCAATTACAAAAAAATGAAGTTTGACAGATATATGGTGTTGGAGAATAAATCCCACATTGGAAAAGTGCAAAGCAATAAAGGGCATATCCCACATTGGAAAAGTACAAAGCAATGAAGTGGCTTATAAGTGGTGTAGATTACCTAGAGTTGGGCACAGACATGAGAATTGCTTGCCAAACAGCACAATCAAGTCATCAGCTTTTAGGAAAAATCTTCCACACACAACATAAAACATGTTTGCTTGTATGAGTGCACAAACAAACAAGCATAAATATGCACAATAAAGGCAGCTATGATCTACTGAGAGAAATTTGGCAACTAGAGCTATAATGATCACATGGTTGCATTTAAATTAATTTCATTTACCAAAACAATAAACAGCTCAACACTCAAGATGATAAAAAGTTAAAACACTTTGAAGTGGATCAAAAGACTGCCTCGATCAAACATATACTTAAAAAGAAAATTACCTCCAAGATCAAATTCTTGATTTCTTTCAGCCTCTGACAACAGAACACTACCATTGCTTGTCTGAGTTCTTTCATTTCCATAGACATTTTCAGTCCCTGGCTCATCTGCAGGGTCTAGATTAAATGAGCCACTATTCTTCAACAAAGTCCTCCTTCCCAAGCGCGCAAATAGTTCAGACCTCAATGTTGCCTCAAGTTTCAAAGAATCCGGCAAACAATCAGTGGAAGATCTTTTATTTAACTGATTAGTACCATCTTTTTGCCTTCCCACAGAAGTTTGGACTCTTTGCTGACTTTTGTAATTGGGTTGCAAAGTTTCAGGGCCTAATGGAGATGTCTCCTCATCTTCATCTGCTGAGAAATTAGGATCATTAGAAGGAGAACTACCTATGTTAGCAGCAGTTTTGCAGTTCAGATGCAATGGCTCAGACGTACTTGCATCTGGTTCACTGCAAGGTTCAGACCCCAAAGTTTGGCCATTGGCATGCCTATAAGTTGCATTCCGTGGAGCGCCACTGGCACACTGGATGTTTGAATCATACCCTGGTTGATTATGATCATCATAACCAGGCCCCTCGGGATGGCTTGAAGATGGTAGTAGTTCTAAATTTCTAGATGCATTGTCCATATGGTTCAAACCAATCCCAACATGGTCATGCTTTCTGGTGGACCATAACAAACTTAAATCATTCAAAAAGAAAGATCGAAAATGAGCCGAGTACAGTTCCCTTTTGCGATAAAGTTCAGCACATCTAGAGTTAGCCTCAACCAAAGCCCTCTGGGCTTTTCGATAAGCTTTAAGGGCATTTCTTTCTTCAATTTCACATATGCGCCTCTGCTCTTGTGCTTCCTCAAGCTCCTTGTCCAATGATTCCTCCATTTCAACTAATGAATTCATATCCATGTTATTATGTTCTGAGACATTTAGAGCACCAACATAATTCTGCAGGCTTCCATTGTCCAAAGATGCCTAAATTCAGCAATGAATTAAAAGAAAAAAAAATCAGAATAAAAAGAGGGGAAAAGGAGCAGTCTGAATTGTTAATACACATATATCAAAGGCCAGGTTTGGAGCCAGGATGCACCTGACAAATGTTGTTCAATGCCTGATCACCTCCCCTGTCACTAGATATGCCTTCATGGTACTCACCACCATTCATTAAATGCTGTTCACCACTTGATGTCTTTGAAAAGGAACCCGGCGGCTGGTGTCCACCCCTCTTAACAGGATGATTGAATTCAACTCTGTTCTGCAAAGTTACAGTAATATTAATGGGGAAAAAATACACAAAGAATGAAAATGATATGAAACAATTCTTCGACCAAAACTTTTTCTTATACAAGCTAAAAGGATGTTTTGTTACCCTATTTACTCAAACTTTCCTTAATATATAAAGCAAAAATGCATGCTAGTATGCATGTGTACACATATATAATAGCACCACAGGCAAATGCTGCAAAAGCTGGAAACCTAATTAAGCCAATTACCATAACAAGTCCCAAAGCTCAACAAACAAATTTATTCACTAAAGCAGGACAGCAATTATAAGAGAAAAAGTACAGTATAGCAAGTAATTATGTATCACCTGGAAAAATTTGAAACAATACTCCTAAACTCATCTCACTGGGCCCAAAAATTTATGTTAGTATGCATGTGTACACATATATAACAGCACCACAGGCAAATGCTGCAAAAGCTGGAAACCTAATTAAGCCAATTACCATAACAAGTCTCAAAGCTCAACAAACAAATTTATTCACCAAAGCAGGACAGCAATTATAAGAGAAAAAGTACAGTATAGCAAGTAATTAAGTATCACCTGGAAAATTCGAAACAATACTCCTAAACTCATCTCACTAGGCCTTCATCTTAATATAGCTAAAGTTGGCTTTATGGGAAAAACCACATCGATGACAAGATTTAACGCTTAAATACTATTTCACTACTTCACCACGTGTGCCAGATATACTTTTCTTCTTCACTACAGTCTATCATTAATAAAATAAATGCCCAAAATAAAAAAGGATACTTACGAAATTTTTGGAAAACATCAATATGAAGCACAGTACCAAAAGGACCAAAAAGATATAAATCAAATAAGCGCAATGTATTCGTTCCAAAAAAAAAAAAGTGCAGTGTACATGTTTATTTAGACAGTAACAAATAGTGACATTTGGAGTTGTGCTGCAAAGCATTTTAAGCATCTAACTTACTGTTTTTTCCGGCAACACACTTGAGTTGATTTTTGTTACAGGTGTAGTTTGCTTCAGTAAGACACAGGGATCCACCTGCATGCTGCACCTGTCAGTCTGAACGCGATTAATATTCACATTAGCCCCTGCAGAACATAACAATCCTTTTTCATTACAACATATAAAGTTTAACACATCAAAAAGGATTTTAGGAAAAACAGAAAAGCACAATCACCTTCTGTCGGTCCATAAGGTAGATTCTCTGATAAAGTATCCACTCGCTTATCATCTTGGTTTTTCCATTTAACAATACTCAACTCTGTCCTTCTTGTGGGACTTCCTTTTATGCCATGATCAACCATATTCCTGTCCTGCAAAGTATTGCTTCCCACTGCTTGCTCCTTCAATGGAATATTTGATATCAAAGAAAGTTTCTCTTGCTGCCTATCTGATGCCAGCTGGTGAGCAGAATAAGATCCAGCGACTTTTAGCCGTTTCTTATCCGGCTCTTTTGCTTCTAATTTTTGAACTCCTACATCAGCACCTAGGTTCACAAAATTGAGATCCCTTCCAGAAACTGATGTAGATTCCTTATTCTGATTGGCAGCCCTAAGCTTCAGTTCTCTTTCTCTAAGTGCGATCTGCTGCCTCAAGTCGTGAAGTTTAGTGTTGTTCATTCCCAGACCTTGATCATAACCATGCTCTTGCTTTGATGAGTTTCTGTTTATGGAATTAAAATTTCTAACTCGAGATACTTGCTCAACTGATGAGGTCCCAGCACCCCTGGAATAGGCTCCTCCATTAATCTTGGTTGTTGCTGAAGTAAATGTGTGACCAAGAGACTTCTTGGGCATTGCTTTGTTTACATTTCTGGCAGATGGTTGTAATCTGCTAGATTTTGCTGGTACAAAAGAAGATGGTTTTTTATTACTGTCCACTCCAGCCGTGTTTCGTTTAAATTCTAAATCCTTCCCGTGTCTGTCATCCTCTGATTCACTTCCTGTGTCATCATCTGAGAAGCTTATCACTAGATTAGTATTTGCACCCGGAGGAGCATGCCACCCAGAATTAGCAGATTTTAGTGGCGCTCGATTCTTCTCAAAGCTGTTGTCATTATTCGGTTGTACAGATGGATGGGACCGAACATCAATAGAGTTTGCAGGACTCTTGCTAAAAGCAACCTTACCTGCGGATGAGAGGCAAATCCCTCAGTAGACATTTGCTATAGCCAAATATCAAATTACATCCATGAAAACCAACAGACCAATTTATTATACAAAGCGCATTGTAATTTTGGTAAATAAAAATATCATCCTCAGGACACTCCACATGTGACTCATACAACATGACAAAAATGGCATACGTAATGGTGGTCCCAGATTACAACAAATCACAATGAATGAAACCTAAGCACTTCATCATTAGATAAAAGCCAGAAAGCAAATTTGCAAGTTTGTCATGACAATAGATTTTGCAGTTCACAGAGACACTAGATTACATATACCCAAGGAATGAGGTGGATTCAATATGAATGCACAAAAGTAATTCAAAAATAAATAAAGCAATGACTGGCTTTTTAGAACATTTTCCCACAATTGACACACTCTAGTCTAATTAATAGCATCTGAGATTTTCCCAATTTAAGAAAAAATTGCTCCAAACAATTTTAGAAAGAAGAGACGCAAAAGAATGAATTGTGTCTCAAGCATAGGTCCAAGTATAATTTAGTTGCAGAACACACACTTCTCCCTCCTAAAGAAGCAGGTACAAGTAAGTGTGCATGTGTGTATGAGAGAGACAGGCGAGGAGGGAGGGTGTTTGCAGACAAATTAACTATCTCCAACACTCATGTGATTATTTACTTTATATGTTAATTTACATCAGTGCAATAAGTAGATTAATATAATTTTTAATTAACCCTTGTCAGGCCACGATGTACAAATACATATTTCATCATTTGCTTATCATATAACAGTAGTATTATCTCTAACAGGCATAAACAAGATGGTGGACTGGTGACACTTCAACACACAATTCAAAGCAGAAGCAGAAAAACATGAATCATTATCAAATATCCACAAAACAAGGTAACATAAATCAATGCTAGAGACCCAAAGAATAAAGATACTTGTTCAACAGAATGAAAAACAAGAAATCTAAAATCCTGATCAGAAGAATCCAAGATGCACTTACTAGGATGAACACCTTGAGAGAATTTGTTCAATAGAGAAACAGGAGCAGGCCCTGCAGGTGCAGATGGATTAACCGAACCAGCTGACTGTGTAGCAGAGGAAACAGGATTTTCCTATGCGACAAAAAAAATAAAAAACACATTTTTAAACAAAAGATTTATATTAAGAACACAAACTGAACCAATTAGCTATTAAACTCACATCACATTTTAGTAACTAAAGCTAAGTAAAAGCGCTTCAAAGTATTATTAACAGAAAAACGCAACCAAAATAAAAAATCAATAGCTACGGGTAAAAGCAAAACATTCACTGCGTCAATCAAATACACTCAATATAAAAGCAAACTAATGTAAAAACCTAAAACAAGTAGCAAGGTCAGAGGTAATAAGCACCAACTATTGTCTTTCCATTTCCGTCTGTTTCTCAACAACCAAACACTAACCAAATTTGCACATAATCGCGTGAGGCAATAAAATTTAAATATAAGGAAACAAAAAAAAAACAACAAATAAGCTCAAATAAAGTCTAAAAGATCAAACTAATCAAATTTCATAAAGAAAAATAAACTTGAAGCAACATTAATTTTCCTTTCTTCTTTTCCAGTGGTTTCTCAGCAGCCAAACATACCTCAAGCAAAAAAAAAAAAAATTTAAAAAGTAAAAATCGCAAGAAAGCATAACAAGCGATTAAAACATCAATAAATCGCAAAAAAAAAAGAAAAATAGGAAAATGAGATGCAAGTTAGAAGTTAAAACAAGCGTGAGCAAAAAAAAAGAGAGAAAATACGTCATCATCGCCGGCGAGTGATGAAGAAGAAGCAGAAGCAGAAGAGAGCTCGCCTTCTTCTCTTTGTGGTTTGGAATTAGACGAAGAAGGAACAATTAAGGGTTTATCGTTATTGTTATCATTTTTGTTTTTGAGCTCATCGCTATTGCCCAGCATTTTTTGTTCTTCTTCGTCGTCGTCGTCGTCTGGTGTTTCTGTTCGTCTAAAAATAGCAGTCGAAACGTGGCGTCTTTTCTCTGTTGTTTTTGTTGTTGTTTCTTTTCGAAACGTTTCTGTTGTTGCGGTCATTTGGATTACTGCAGTTAGTGCAGAGGAAACGAATTCTCCATCAATTAGATCGTAGTCCGTCAGAAAGTAAAACGCGGAGTCGGCTGGCGTGAGTAAAAATTGCCCTTGTTTTTGTCACTATATTACGGATCTTGCCCTTTTAACGCTGCGTTTGGGCTGAAAAATAATTAAATAAATATAATAAAAGTTTCCTTCATGTAATTATTATTTTTTTCTTAATTTTTTTATAAATAATTTTTTTTTTTAGAATAGATCTTTGGTTTTCATTAAAAAAATAAAAGTATTATAAAGACTGCAAATATACACAGCAACAACATCAAGAACAGAAAATATAGGACTTGATCAACAATCCAATCATCATAATTAGGGTTACTATATCGGTATATAAATCATATCAAATCAAGCTACACAAAATCACGCTCACGAGACTAAAGTTGTTCTTGGTATGGAAGAAAGAAGAAAGAGCCACTACACATGCTCCTCAACTTCTTCATCCTCAACTTGTTTTCTTTTTTTTTTTACTAAAAATGATAGATCAAAACTTTCCTCTTTTTTTCAGGCCTACTTCTTTTTGCGGCTTTTCCGTCACCAGACTTAAATCTCCTCGTTGGAATGGTATCTCCTCAGGTTGGAGAGTCCAAAAGCGATTGGATCTGGAGCGATAGTAGAAATTGGTCTTCATTTTCAGACTGACATACCACCAGACTTGCATCTGCACCGGAAAGAATTTGGTTGCTCTATACTAACAACCATCTTTTCTTATTGATTTGTAATATACAAAAAAAAAAAAAGCAGAAAAATAAAGACAAGAAAAGAAAAAAAGAGTGAGTTTTGGTAAAAAAAAAAGGCCAAAACCACACTTAAAAAACCATTAACTACTGGATAAAACCATACCAAAAAGTGAGAAATTTCTCTCACTAGAAAGCACACCTAGCTGGAGCACGTTTTCATAGTAAATAGTTTCTTTCTTATCATTGTCATTGTTTTCTCTTCCTTTTTTTTAATAAAAGGAATAGCTCATTTTTTTCTGTACTTTTATTATTTTTTTAGCTTTTATCGTTGTACTTTTATTTACATGAATTTAGTTCATATATTTTTATTATTCATACATTGAGTTCCTACATTTTTATTTTGTCATATATTGGGTCCTTTATTTAAAATTGATACACTTTTATTTTGATGTACATTAGGTTTTTAAAGGACCCAATTTATGACAAAATAAAAGTGCATGGACTAAATTTATGTAAATAAAACTACAAGGGTAAAAGCCAGAAAATAATAAAAGTGCAGGAGAAAATATATGAGTTATTCCTTAATAAAAATTTAAAGGGGCGTTTGGTTTGTATTCTGAAATTGAAATGGAAATGGGAAGGAATGAAAATTTAAAAAAGGTATTTGGTTTAACTAAGTAATAGTAATGAGAATGAAAATCAAATATCATTTAACAACTGAAATTTTTTTATGAAAATTATTTTATAATTATTTTTTATATATAAAATTTAACATTATGATTATTTTTATATATTAAAAATTAGTATTATAATTATGTATTATAAAATATTTATATATAAAAATATTATTATGATTTTTTAAAAAATTATAAAATATTTTTTATTTAAACATTTAATACATTTTTTATTAATTTATATGTTTCATTTATAAATTTTAAAAAATAAATGTTAATATTTAAATATTTGATCAATTTATAATTGATTTGATTTGATTTTCAAATAAATTAAAAATCACTCTTTAATAACAAGAGGAGAATGGTGATTTCCATTGAGAGAGAAATTACATTTCCATTCTCATATTAATTTTAACCAACCAAACATTAGGAATCGAAATCGTTCATTCCGATTTTGATTCTCAATCTCATTTTTCGCTAAATAAACACACCATAAATTATTTAAATATAATAGATTATACAATAAAAATAGCCTTTCATTTAAAATTCTGTAAAACTCGACATAGTATGATTAATATGCTTATCAAAAGATAAAACATTAGATTATTTTTTCACTGATTTTTTTTAAAGTTTTCAATTTATCTAATAGAGTATAAATTTAGCTTCTCCATTTTGCTGTTGAGCTCTTAAATTGCTATTTTGCATCACATTGAGCTTTTCTTTTTTTATTTTAACGTAAAATTTGAAGGTCATTGAGGTGTAATTTTTTAATATATATATATCTAATAAAATATAAATTTAGCTTCACCATTTGCTGTTGAGCTCTTAAATTGCTATTTTGCATCACATTGAGCTTTTCTTTTTTTTATTTTAACGTAAAATTTGAAGGTCATTGAGGTGTAATTTTTTAATATATATATATATAATGAAATTTTATGCATAGAATTAATGAAACGTAAGTGTTCAACCCACATTGTATAAATAAAAGTTAAAAAGTATATAAATTTTGTATAAATTTATTATTTATAATAATAACAATAGATTTAATCAAATTTGAAATAAATATACTTGGTAAGTTCATTTAAATAGAATGTGAGTTTTATTGAAATCAAAGTCTAATAGACTTGGTAAAAAAATAAATATCAAATTAAATTAGTTGGACTTTTTATATTAATGGTTGAGATAAAAAAAATAAGTCGAATATCAAATGGCTGAATAATCCTTATAGGACTTATTTATAGGACAACAAAAACCATACACTAAACTATTTGCTATGAAACAAGATTAACGTTGAGTTATATTATAAATTTTATTGAGGGGTTGGTCTCTATACTAGTTGTATTATAAATCTTAAATTAAGGTTTATTGTAGTTTACATCCTTTTTATTGAAGTGTATATGATAGCAGAAGGTTTTGTATTTGAAATTTCACTTACCAGTGCTCAATTTAAAAATATCGTAAAATAAAAAAATTTATATTTGAATTTTTACAAGCCAGTGCTATCTAATTATGAAATGCAAATAAAAATATAATAATTCATATTTTCTCCCCTGCATTTTTATTATTTTTTGATTTTTGTCTTTGCACTTTTTTTACATAGATTTAGTCCCTACACTTTTATTTATACTACAATTAGTTCTTACCGTAAGAGAGTCATTAGCGTGATGTGCACGTGTTGTGAACTGAGTCTGGTATCACTAATTAACGCCACGTAAGCCAGCACAGTCATTAAATGAAATTGCAATAACAGATAAATATCAAGGTTAAAATGGACATTTACTAAAGTTATTAAAGAAACCCTCTAGCTTTTGTAAAAATTTGACTTCGAAGCTTCAGTTCAAAATCCCTAGCTCTTGTTGAAAACCCTTAGCTTGAGTAAAGAGAGAAATCAACCTCCAAAAATGATCGAGAGCTGAAAAATGATGAGATTCTATAGTAGGTAGCTTTTGAAGTACATAATCGAAGCAAAAGTCATGCATTTTCGAATTCTTTATTTTGCATTATCGAAGTATAAAGTGGTGGAGTTGTGTTGAAGTAAACAATGCATGCTCGAAGGAGATAGTGGTAGGGCTTTTTATGCTGAAGAGAGGACTTGTTTTATTGGAGTTTTCAAAAGCATTCGACAGTGTTGGACCACTCCATTTGACATGTTTAATTTATTCTTTCAAATAGTAAAATGTTATCTAGAAATTTGTTCTTTTTTGTTGACTATGATCCACCAAAAGGAGATAATTAGTCCATTATGCATACTGTGCATGTGTTTCTTTATGTGGTTTGTGCAAAAATATAGTTTTTTAACTAAATAATAAAATAGGAATCTATATTGGCTCTTATCCCATTATTTAATTAAGTATTATATAAGCAGTAAAAGGAATTCATTTCATCATGTCCTTGTCCGGTACTGTTGGTTGGAATAATTTAATAATCTGCTGATCTTTTACTGTTGGTTTATATTGGTAGGTAAAAATTTATTAACATGGGTGACATTGAAGTTGAATTGGTATTGCATCATGGGGGGGGGGGGGGGGGGCATATTGCAGACTGCTAAGGGTTTTCAGTATGTGGGTGGGGAGTTAACTTATATGGGTTACATTGATATTGACATATTGTCCTACCCTAATGTGATGAGTTATATAGGAGACTTAGGATACATATGAGTTGATGGGCTATATTATAAAAAGCTTGGTGGGGAAATTATTGAAATTAATAATGATAAGGAGTTGTTAGGTATATGCCCTAACTTAATGCATGGTCAGAGTTTAGGCTTTATAGTTAACTGCCCCAAGTATAAGGGTAGCAGTGGAATTCACATAGGGAGGGAATCTTAGCCATTTGTGCAAGTTATAAACAGTGAGCATGCTAAGTCCTCAATCAACCCATTAGCTCAAGGCACTATTGAGGGAGTACAAGTGGATAGTGACAGTTTAGAATTAGGGGTTAATGCATATCCTAAAACTGACAGTGTGTAAATATTGGCACTAGTAGTGGGGTTAATATTCAAGATGAAAATGAATGTGAGGACCCTGAACCTAAGTTTGTAACACATCAAACTTTTGATGAAATATGTGTAAATGTTGAGGGATTAACAGACGATGAAGATGATGAATTACAAGTTGCAAGGGATAAAGTTAGAGCAGCTTGGTCTATCAAGAAAAAAATAGACACAAATGAAAAGGTTGAAAGGGAGCAAATACCTGTAGACATTATAGAGGAAGGATATGAACATGTTGAAAATGATACAATAGCATCCCAAGGCGAGGATTCAGATAGGAATGAAAGTGTGTACTATAGTAGGTCTGATGTTTGTAGCTACTATAGTGACACTGATGATGAGCATGGAGATCAAAGTTAAAGAAAACCATTATCCAAGATTTTCTTTAATCCGAAGTCTAAAACTCTTGTGTTTTATCTTGGTATGAAGTTCAAGAATGTTGAAGAGGTTAGGGATGCCATCATAAGATACACTGTTTTAAAGGGATTACATATGTATTATATCAAGAATGATCATAACAGAGTGAGAG
>CATIWM010564128.1:0-12328 GCA_949671775.1 Mallotus repandus
GTTATAACAAAATATAATTAATTTAAGATAAAATATAACAAATTTTATATTTTTATCTTAAATTGATTATATTTTATAATACAAATAAAATTATTAATTAAAATATATTATTTTTCAAATATTTATTGTAAAATAGTATAATTTAAAGAAATATTTTTTAAATTGTCTAATTGATATAAAATTGAGTTTAAAATTTATTTAAAATATAACATAAATTATAATCTTGACAAAACTAATTAAATTTATCCAAGCATAAAAAATTTATTCAACATAAAAGTGTAGGGATTCAATGTATAGAAATAAAAGTGCGGGGGCCAAATCCAAAAAAAATAAAAGTGCAGGGAACCAAAATAGGATTAAGCTATATTTTAAATTAAAAATGGGTCTATTTGAACTATTTTTAAAAGTTTATGAGTTTTTTATACTTTTTTTTTACTTACGGTGTTATTTACTCTTTCATCAAAGTTCAAGGGTTTTTTTTACTTAAAAAAAAATGGGGTTTTTTATTGATGATGTATACCACCTAGTTCGCCGGCAACCCCAACAACTTTGTCAAATCAAATATCACTTCAAATCATTTCTCTTTATCTCCACATCTCTTTTACAGGGAACCCAAAGTGAGTGAGTGAGTGAGTTGTAGCAGAGAAATGGGCAAACTGACCACACCCACACCCAACCCAACCCAACCCCTCCCTTTGGCTTTGGGATTTCAAATATAATTTGGAGAGCTCCACACTTAAACCTTCTCCTTCCCCTCATCCACCCAATAATTGTACCCTCATCACAACAATCATAATAATTAAAAATATGAACATTATTGTCATCTTATGCATCACTTTTGATTTCATTTGCAAACAATTTTTTCAATTCCATTCACATGTCAACAATTTTTTTTTAAACTACAATTTGGGGGGCTGGGAAGAGGTGGTTCGAACTGACACTCCCTAAAGGGACATGAAAGTCCCATATCACCACAGCCAAGGCATGGTGGTATCTGTCAACAACTCGGGGCTTCACTATTAACAAATTGAATCAAACACTAAGAGCAACTTCAACCGCACAACAATATTGTTGTTTTTGTGCAAAAATCTGCTCCAACCATACAATAAATAACACAAGAAATTTGTTATTTTTGCTGTTTTGCTTGACACTGTTAATTACAGCAACCACCGTTCATTTTTTTTAATTACATAATAATCCTATACTTTTGCATTTCTAATATTTTAGACCAATTTTATCCTAATTATTTTATTTTATTTTTTGCATGATATTTATTTTGTTTACTTTTTAATTAACAAAATATAAAATTAATTTATTATTTATATTTTTTATTTACATAATTATTTATATTAATCACATATGTTATTAATTATATACACATGAATATAGAATAAACATTGAATAAATATTATAAGCATTAACTAACACATAAACATTAAAACATTACATAATTATTATTAAACTAAATTATGATTAAAATAAATATAATATTTAATTATATAATATTTATAAATGACTATTAAAAACATTCCATTTGGATGAACATGTAAAAAAAAAGTATTCGTGCAATTTATAAAGATAATAAAATGTAAGAAAATAATAAATAGTAAGAGATATAAAAGAACATATAGAGAATATTTTTTTTAGTACGAAAATTGATGTTATGAATTTGAGATAAAATATTGTACATATACTAAATTTGGTGTAAATTTTACAGTAAATTTACTTTTTGAGTTGGAGATTGCCTAATTTCTTATAACAGTATTTTGCCACATAAAATTTAGTAATAATATAGTTACAATTTAATTAATTTAACACATTGTATATATTACGATTTGAACTCGTAATATTATGTAAATCAAAATAATTTCAGCTAATTGATTTCAATAATTGTTGGTTGTTAGAAAATTTTTATCTCCTTACATGTTCATCCGATTCAAATATATTAGAAGGCAAAAGTAATAATACATCAGAGATTTTCTGTACTTGTTATTTTTTGTCGGTTTAACACTTCCATTTATAATTTTGCTGTTGCAACACCTGAATTTGTCTAAAATATAATTTTTAAACTCCTTATTAGCACACGTGACATGTAATAATAAATCAAGACATGTAATATTATAACAGTTTAATTGATAAAAAATACAAAATATAAGTATTAAATTAATAAAAAATGATAAGTATAATGATAAAAAATACATTAGATTAATATATTTTTAACAAATTTAAATATTAAAATGATAAAATGTAAGTTGAAATGGTAAGCTGAACAATTGTGTTAAATACATAAGGTAAGGTTGCAGATGTATCATGCCGAGCTAAAAATAATTGATATAAATATAAAGAATGATAAAATGTCAGGGGGTGGCTCGTGAATGGACAGATGAAGAAGAGACATGGATTATGTGGAAGTTTAGGAGTGGAATTCCATGAGCACTTCCACAAATATCAACCCTCCGATTGACTGATTGATTGATGGATTGATATAAGCAGAGGGTCGTGAGGGAGCAGCAGTAGTACTGGGTAGGGCCATTTCAAAAGCAAAGAGCATGGCATTGCTGTGGCTTTTCTCTGTTTTTTTTTTTTTTTTTTTTTTTTCACAGTCAATTGTTTTTTTGTTACAATTTTCTTCTTGTTTTACCTGTTTCAATGGAAACAGCCCCTGTCGTATGCAAATAAACAGGAAAATGTGTTCCTTCTCCATTTCGTGTGTGCACAGGAAGCTCAGACCCCTCGTGTGGTATGTGTAAGTAATTTTTTTTCCTTTTGTTTTTCCAGAAATTTCTTGTGGAACAAAAAGATTGAATTCGACATGTCAAAACTATGCTTCAAAACAAGGATTGACCATCTGTCCGGTTGATAATATTTTTCGTAGTCACATGAATCTGTTTGTTTTAGAATTCAAACGGGATAAATTTTGCATTACTGGCAAAAAATTTTAACGTTCATTTTTTTATATGTAAAATTTAAGTTCATAATTTTAATTTTAAAAAATTATTTTTTTGATATCTGAATCAACATATATTGATCAAAGAATTTAATTTTTATTTTCCAATTATTATTTTTTTAAATTACTTTTAAATTTTATTTTTGAATATATATTAATACAAAAAATTCTTTCGAAGTAATATCAAACTATTAGTTCTAATAATAAAATATTAAATTATTAGCTCAATGATTAAACACCCATAAATAAATATATAAATCTCCACCAGTCTTATATCAATGGTTATACTGTTCATGAAAGTTGTGATAGCAAGTACTGCAACGAATAACAATAACAGGGATACATTATTTCTTGACAAATTTTATATTTTTGAGTTTGAGATATCCTCAGTATTTGTATTGTGAAGAATAAATTATTTTTTAAAATTACTAGTATTTAAAATTTATTAAAATATAATAAATTTCAATTTACATAATCGAATGTCTTCTAAAATTAATTTAATGTAACTTCATATATAATGACTCGAATTTTAAACATATTTTAAGTTACAATAGCTTTCTTCCAATTAATTTGAACTGTTATTAGTAAAAAATTTTAAAAAAAAAGTTGTATTTATATGCCTGTTAAAAGATGAAAATAAAAGAACAAACCTTGGCAAAAAAAATGGTTTCCAAAAACATTGTCAAAGAGGCTCATAATTACAAGACTTAGAAATAGATGAACATGACACATGTAGAGTAGAGAGAATAATTTCCAATTATTTAAAAAAAAAAAAGGGTTCTTCTCTTACATGGCCATCAAAAAGCAAAAGTACTACTATATGGAAAGCACCTATATTCTTTTGCTGCAAAAAAAACGACAACAAAAGAGGGTGGTGTAGTGTAGGGACTTTCCTTACTATTTACACTATTGTTAAACGTAAGAAACCACCCCTATATGTGATTGATATTTTCAAATAGGAAAATCTTCCTGATGAGCTTCAAGAGCAAATTGTCTCCCAGTCAATGAACATTCTCACATGCTAAGAAAAATCTTACATAGATACACACCCTAAAATTCAAGTAATAGAATGATTGATGTCCATTTTTTTTATTTTACCTTAGAAGAATATATGTTGGTTTTAATTGAAAATTTTGGAATTTTAATCTGTGATATATTTGATTGTTCTTTTGCTATGTCTTTTTTTTTTTTTACTAAAATATTAGTTGTTAGGAGTTAAAAAAGAGGAAAGGGAAGAGGTGGAACACGGTTCGAACCGCCACGTCCACTAAGGCTCTGCACGCCTTCACCATCACACCATAGGCATGAGGCTTGTTCTTTTGCTATGTTGATGAAATTAATTAGAGCTACCAATAGACTAGACTTGCTTATCAATATTTCATATCACTATGTTAGCAATTTGCCAACAACAGTCTAATATTGGTCAAGATTGACTCTACAATACCCCATGACAAATTGTTATAGTAGCAAGATAGCTTTAGGTACACCATAAATGGGTCTAAAAGTATGCATGTGTACTATATATCTACTCCAATGTATGCACTACAACATACAATAAATAAACAAAATAGCACGTAATGCATACATTCAAAATCAGACAAATATTATTAGAAATATATATATTTTTTGGATTAAAGGTTCCATTCTCTAAAATTCAAAAAATTTGAAGTCCATCGGAATTCAAACCTAAAATCTCCCAAACCTTTTCAACTTAGATCAGTTGATCTAGATTTTGTTAGCATTCAATAATCATATATATATATATATATATCATAAATTTAGTCATTAAATATAATATATTTAAAATAGGTAAAAATGATAGCATATAAAAATTATCTCGCATAATCTTTAAAAGCTTTTTCGCCTATGGAGCAAAGCAAAATCTTTAAATGAAAATTGAATCATGGGTGTGTTAGTAGGAGGCAATTAGATTTAATGAATGAATTAGAGGTTTTAATTCCTTAATATTTCAGATCTGACAATCCCTCATCCCAAGGAAAAGGGCACATACAGTGATTATAGAGCAGGGGTAATTTTTTTATACAAAGACTATGAATAGGGTTCAATAAGGATTCAAGAAAATCCTGAAAAGGGATTATGTATCGACACTGATTTTAGTACCATGGAGACCGAAAGAAAAATAATTAGTAGTTAGTTTTTAAAATATATTTTTATGAATCATTATTATAAGTGGGTCTTATATATTTAGTGAAGACCAAAAAGTAATAATATATTTATTAGACTCCTATCATTTGTTCATATTTTATTTTTATTTGACGAAACTTCATTCAACTTAGTTTTTTTGGTGAAAGTGCAAACACCCTTCTGCCCGCGTCAATTGAATTTAAAACCTCTCATTTTAAGAGCAAAAACTCTTTAACACTTGAATTAAGCCTCTTATATATATATATATATATATATTCTCCCTAGCTAGCAAATAGCAATAGCATCTCTCTACAGCGAATATAAGGACTATAATGAAAGGAAAAAGACACTAACATTTATCATATATAAAATAAAATAAAAAAGAAAGAGTTGCAGAGAGTAGGAACGAAACAAACAAACAAACAAACAGTAGTGTCCCCATCTTTGATGCTTCTTTGTTCCTATATTTATTTGTTTGATTTTTAATTACAATTCTGAGCTCTATGATACTATAATGGGAACCCATGTTTTCGTTCACATGCTAAAGGGCTCATGAGCTCAATTAATTATCACTCTAAATCTCTGTTACCCTCTTCCCTGTTGCAACCTGCATGCCCTTTCTTGCAACTATTCATTTGTTCACTAGCGGCATTGAAAATAGTAGGAGAAGAAATGGACAACGCGATCAACTTATATGCATATATATATTAATATTCCATCATAAGAATATCAAAACAGCTAGTGCCTGGTATATATGATCTAAAATTAATCTCTTTGGTAGCTAGCTACTTGCACCACGTTTAATTTGTTGACTCCAATGAGGGAGGTTAAAGCACAGCAACTTTTGTTGTTAAGTAAAAAGAAACTAATTCATCATGATCTTAATTACAGTCTTCACTTAGTTCCAATCTGTCGCATGCACAATAATAAACTTGCATCAATGCAAGTTCCTCTTTTTTTAAAAAAAAGAAAAGGATGATTAATTAACAAAATATATATATATATATGGAGAAAGAGAGATCTCTCTTGGTAAACCTCACCTCTACAGATTAACTTACATTCCCAATGCTCCTTTGTCCAGTGGCAAAATCATCATCACCATGATGTGTAAAAGAACACAGAAAATCATACCACCACCACCTCCATTTCTCGCCAATAGTTACCCGAATAGTAACATAACTTTTTTTTTTTTTTGCACTGGTTGATTCTTGCCTTGTCTCTCTGCCTCTACTTCATTTTTGGGAGGTTTCTTTTTTTTTTTTTTGGTTAAGGCATAAAGAGCTTATTACCACACTTGCATCTCCAAGCCTCTGGGTAGTACTCTAACGGCATACTTAAACCAGGTTGAATCGGCACATGAACTGGTTTACATGGTAAGCACCTGCCACACTTGGATCTACACGTGGGTGGTGAAGAACCTGGTCCTCCAAGCTTTTTCTGACTCATAAATCTGTCATTAAATGTCCTTAATCCATTTCCTCTTTCTCCTCCCTCCTTTTCTTGAAACCCACTATTACCTGCACAAGAATTCAAGAAAGCAACCCAGACCCCCACAAAAAAAAAACACTTAGTATAAGAAATTTAAGAACTGGGTTTTGCTTGTTTAATCAAATGAACTAGTGGGTTGCCATTAATTTCTTACCAATATGGGAAAGAGTTGTAGCTGAGGACGAAGAAAAGAATAGCAAGAAAGTGAAGGCAGTGAGTGTTGATAAGTGGTGGCGGTGGCGGAGCACGGCCATCGCCAAGATGGAGAACACCCGTAGCAAGAGCAGCAACAAGAACACAAGTGTGTTGTGTATAATTGCAAAAGAGAATTTCTCTTTTTTTCAAATGAGAAAAGAGGGTATGGATTTGGAGAGCAATAGAGGAGAGGAGAGGCGATAATTGCAAAAGCTTTTTTCCGTGTGAGCGTGTGATGAGAGTCCAAGTCAAAGACATATACCAAAAAAATTAGAAAAAAAGAGAGAAAAGAAGTGAAAGTTTTGTTTTATTGTTTGGCCAAAGGGCGGAGAGGGCTTGGGCTGAGGTGGGGTCTTTGTATACATTTCTTGCACTGAATGATTGTGACAACAGTAGTAGAGGCCTTGTTACCCCTTTTTTTTTTTTTATTTAATACCATTATTGGGATTGGTAACTTCACATGTGAGGTTTCATAACCTTGGTTAAATTTAAGCATTGGAGAATTGGGTTTGAGCTTGAGTTGGGAGTTTAGTAAAAAAATAAAAAATTTCAGCTTGAGAGTTGAGGTAAGGCTTCCAACAATTCAAGTTTTAGCTTAAAAAGCCTCATGCAATTGTTTGAGAGTACTAGTTTGAGTCACTATTGAGTTGCAATATTAAGCTTTCATGTTTAGTGTCTCAAAGGAAATTGTTGAATAAGTAAATTGAATGTCACCAGCTTGTTTAGAGTCCTAAATTGAATGTGACTAGTATGTTTAAAATCGCAAGAATTTAATAAAATTAAGAGTGTTTTTAATATTATCTTCATTTTTTATTTTTTTTAATTTAAATATTTCCGATTAGAAAGTAAATTGTGAAAATTATAATACTTTTTTCAAGATTGAAAATTTTAGTTTTCTAATTTTAGAATTAAAATGATAAAAAAATATTAGTTATTTTTTTTATATAAACACCTGATATTATTTTATTTGATATAAGCAATGAGTGCATATACTATTATTCGAACTTGAGATGTTTAAATGAAAAAAAAATTCTCTATATACTGATCCAACTATTATTTATTAGTATTATTTTTTAAAAACATGAAATAAAATCTAAAAATAGATAACGAAATGAAAGGCTCTAAATTGTATTCATAAATTCCAATTACTTTAATTGTTCTTACTATTTTTATCATGAAATCCAGATAAAACACACTCATTTGAATAAAGGGTTAATTAGAAAATATTTGTTCGAACTGAAGTTCTCAAGTCTCAAATTTTTGGATTAAAATTTTATGTGCCACATGTTAAAATTCAAAATATAGAACTATAAATAATTAAAAAACACGAGGAAAAAAATGATGTTGTTTGACATGATGGAATTCACCATATAATTGTTAAAAATTAAGTCACAAAGTGTTGTTCAATTAAAATTAATTAAATATAAATTTTAATTAAATTTAAATTATGTAATTTAATTTTTTTACCTTAATTTTAGTATTACGTAATAAACATAAAAAAATTAAATAAAAATACTTATATTTTATATGTAAATTAAGTTTTTTTTCTTTCGATGATCACATAGCTCTAATTTTATCTATTTTATTACATCATAAAAATATTTTATTTTAAAGATTTTAAAATTTATGATTATAATATCTTGTGACGATGAAAATATAACCCAGGTCACATATACATATACATAGAGCTCATTAAATGAGAAATGAGTGGAACTCAAGTTCCAACCAAGGATGAACAGTGTATAGTTACTTTTGAATGGGACTCTAGTTTGGATTCAACTTGATGGTCTTTTCTTGCCTCTTATTGAAAGAAACATAAAGTTAAAAAATAAAAATGAAAGTGAAAATAACCACTAAGGAGAGTAATACGAGAAAAAAGGGTAACAGAAGACTAAAAGGTAATATTTCCCAAAGAAGAGGTAGTGCTCAGGTTTGATGGCAACACCACCACCATCAACAACAGCAACAGCAACACCTACGAATAACAGCAAGCCCAGCACACGTGTGGCTGCATAGTACGTACGTGTGGTTTAAAATTACATAAAATGATAATAATAAGATAAGAGAAGTCGAAGAAGAAGAAGAAGAAGTGTTGCTGTCCAGTACGAGACGGACATCACTCTCATCTCACAGTCAAGGTTTTACCCTAAAAAAAAAAAAAAAAAAAAAAAACGCTTCACCCACTACCACCATTATTAAACCCTTCTCTTCTCATCGCTTCTGCAAGTACTATGCCCTAATAAATTTGGGTTGGGACCCATTAGAGCACAGTGTGCTCGGGACCCATGAAGCTAACAACAGACCAAAGATTTTGAAAAATGTTTCACCAATAAAAAAAAATGGTAATAAATGAGTTACTACAAGCTTTTCCTTGCCTCCATGATCTTTCTGTGAGTGCGAGCCCAAAAAAAAAAAAAAGAAAATAGCTAGCTAGCTAACAGTTGCCAGTTGAGAGTTTGGAAATTCTGATGTGGTCTGGGTCAGTGATGATATTTAAGGGAGGTTTTGGGTTCGGTGGCATTTATTAGGGGGAGAGGTTTAAAGGATAGCTTTCTGTACTTATTGCACATGGCTGCCTAGCTGATCAGGTCCTGGTTTGGGTTTTATAAGGCAACCCAACTAGGTTTAGCATGCAACCACCTCTGAGAAATGTATTTTGTACAATGATTATAGTGGGTTTTAAATTAGCAATGAAAATCAGTCCATCACACTTCCCATGTTTTGCTCTATAATTCGTTGTTATTATGAATCTCATTTTCATGTTAATATATAATTTTATGCAAGTTTAAAACTCTGCATATTTTTAGAGAAACATTACCATTAAACTACTATTTTACAGTTATTTTAACTATTGAACAATTGTGTGTTAATATATTAGTAAGGGAAACGAAAATTTTATTTAATTTAAACAAATTATCACACTCGTCAATTGATAAAACTCACATAGTTTCAAAGAATTCAATAATGAATCCTAAGAAAAGTACTCTTTTGAAAGTGAGGGAAGATCGACCGTGAAATCTCCCGCTCTTAAAAAAAATAATACTCCTTAATTGTTCAACTTCAACTCTTAAGAAAAGGACAATACTCCTTAATTTGCCTAGTTTGTACAACATTCTTATATATGCAATGCTTTTGAGTCATAGAATTGGGGAATTGTGCATGCAAACAAAGAAAAAGTTGCCAATAATTAGGCAATGCTATAGGCCTGTCGTAAAGCAAGTGGGAAGTGGGCCTGCTGCTGAATACTGTAGCAATCCAAGAGGCAAACAGGCCCTCTTCTAATAAATGAGCCTGAACTTGAAGAGATTTTTTTCTTCTTTTAAGTTTTTATGTTTTCGGTGATGAACAGGGTGGACCTTACAGGTATTGGCAGCAAGCAACCGTGGCTTTTCTACAAGGGCTTTGGATTAGATACATTGGGTAGAGAAATTTGAAAAGGACACTTCATGATGTAAGCGTACTATATAGCATATATATTATACGCATTACCAACATTATAAAGGATTCTGCAAATCCTTTTAGTCTGTTTTTCTGTTTATTTTGTACATTTGATTTTTGCGAAGGATTTCAAAGGGATTTTCTTTTTTTTCTCTTTTATAACGTGCTTTCATTTTCACCTTTGTGACGGAACGGAGGTAGTGGAGCACCCACCACCACCTATCACCTTATGATCATGTTCTATTTATAATGATCAACTTGTTAATCCATCTTTTAATGGCGGGATTGTTCAATTGGTAAAACGAAAAATCACTTTGTGATTAAAGTTGCATTTGAATCATTTGAGTTGTGTCGTTTTTATTGTTTTTGTCTCCAGTGCTGGTTCAATTTAATATGAATAAAATCATAAGAGTGACAAATATCTTCTAATAATTAATTTAACACTATTATATATTACAATTAGAATATAATACATCATTTAAATAAGGGTCTGTTTGGTTTAGTTGTTTATAGCAACTAATGGCGTTTATGAATAGCAGATGGTTTGTAGCTAAATATAAATTGTTTGGTAAAATTTTATTAACTATTATTGTTGGTATGTCAAATAACCATTAAAAATATAATTTATTTGTAAATATAATTTCATATATTTCTTATAATATTTTTTAGTTATGTAAATTATTTAAAAATAAAATTTAAAATTTAAATGTTGTTGAATAATTTTTTTCAAAAATAATTATATGTGTAAATATTATAATTATTTAATTATTAATTATAATTTAAAATAATATTTATTTATTTATGAACTATAAGAATTAATTACATACATTTAATTTAAATGAAGTTATTTGTTATTAGTTATTTTTAATAAGGGTAAAATAATCTAAGTACAAAATAAATACAAATCATCTATTAGCTGATGCAAAAAAAACTCCAAAATAAAGTTTATCAAATCCACAGTTGTTGCCTGTTTTAAAAAGAAACAACTATCAATTGCCGATTTTAAAATTTTACCAAACACTTGAATTGTAGTTGACTGAGAAAAAATCTCTATCAACTAAACCAAACGCCCCCTGAAAATAACTATACTAGTTGATTCTAATAGTTGTTAGTAAAAACTATAATTGTTGGTGAAACTTATAATGAGATATATATCATTTTTCTTGATAACATTTCAATTCAATTTTTAGTTTTGTTAATTTATAAATTCAATTTTAAAAAACATGTTTAGTATACATTGCGTAAATATCTTTCTTTTAAAAGGTTGTAATTGCGACTATTATAAGTATTTTTTTAAAAAAATTTATTTTCATCGAGAAAACAAAGAAGATACAATCAAAGCGGAAAGATGTCCTAAGGTAGAGTATCAAGAGATGGAACATCTTTTGAAAGAACAAAATAAAGCTATCAACAACCTAACTCTTCCAGCCTCTTGAGGTTACTATAGCAGCAATCATTTGTGAGTCATTGTGCGAACTCCCTAAATACTATAAAGAGTTCCAAAAATGACAGCGACTAGGGCTATAATCGAGCCGGGCCGAGCCGAGTTTTAAACTACTCGAGCTCGGCTCGGCATAATATATAAGTGTTCGAGCTCGGGCTCTAGCTCGGTATGATTAGAAATTCAGAGTTCGAGCTCGGCTCGAGCTCTGCTCGAAACAAGCTCGAGCTTGTCCGCGAACAAAGCTCGATTTGTGCTCGTTTGGAAGCTCGTTTATTAGCTCGTTTGTGGGCTCGTTTATTAGCTCGTTTGTGGGCTCATTTGTGGGCTCGTTTATTAGCTTGTTTGTGGGCTCGTTTATTAGCTCGTGTGTGTGCTCGTTTATTAGCTCGTGTGTGAGCTCATTTGTAGGATTGTTTGTGGGCTCGTTTGTGAGCTCGTGTGTGAGCTCGTTTGTGAGCTCGTTTGTGAAATCGTTTGTGAGCTCATGTGTGAGCTCGTGTGTGAACTCGTGTGTGAGCTCGTGTGTGAGCTCGTTTGTGAGCTCGTTTGTACCTAAAAAAATGGATATAACAATAATATACAAAGAGTATTAACTTTAAAGCATAAAAATAACATTATAAGCATAATATACTAAATAAGTACCAATGCATAAAAATATTACAGTCATCCTT
>CATIWM010564154.1:0-17451 GCA_949671775.1 Mallotus repandus
ATCCAAGTGCCCTTTTTTTTTAAATGCATGAAACTTAAAAATATTTTTCATTTATTTATATTTTATTATTTGTACATTTTAGTATATTTTATGTGTATAAAATGAATAAAATAATATCAGCCTAATATATACATAAAAATAGAAATTTATATTTCAAAATATTTTTCAAGGATATCTGAAACTTTAATTGTAATAACCCAAATTTTTGAGGTTATTAATAATATTATTTTATTATTATTAAAAAAAACCAAATGAGGAAAGGACATGTGGCTGTTCTTTGGTTAAAAAGCAGGAAAAGCGACCTGTAGAGGGTATAAGAGTGAAGGCAGCGGGTGCTTTTGATTTTTGGATGGCAAATTTCTATTTAGTACCAGAATTTTTCTCCTTCTCCTTTAACCACCCAAACGACCTCTGATTAACCTCAAATTTGAACCATAGCCTTGTCTCACTCTCCTCTTCACTCAAGTGGTCTTTGTTTTGCAAAAAATGGTATGAAATAGTGCCATTTTAAAGAAGAACAGTAAGCCATTCTAATGTCGTTTCTCATTGTTTCGGCAACTTTCAACTTTCGGGATTGCTTCCAATGTGTTCCTCTCATCACCAGGAGTTCGTAGCAACCAACCACGCATCTAATCTCCATCTTTAGAATACTCTACGTATTTTTAGGAATTTTATCTTTAATTTTTTGATATGTGAATTTTGGGCATAATTTGTTGCATTTGAGGCTTTAGATGTGCTCTACTAATTATTAGAAACTCGTTGATATATTTGGTTTTGTCGGGTGACACTTGTCCGTTGAAATCCGAACTCCAGCAAGTAACAGTACTGACTTGAGAAAAATGTATGAAACTATATTTAATAAATAGTATTAATTATGGTGATCAATTTCCGTATATACAGTTTAGTCTAATTTTTTACGGATTTTGAGAAATAAATCTCAGAAAGGTTGTAGTGGAAATTCTTTAATTTCAATTTAAATTACTTAAATCATCGAAGATAAATTCCTTTAGCCTCAAAAGTCATATTTATGATATTTCTAAGTCCATTTTATAAATTCCTTGATTTTAATCATTTTTTTGGAATTTTGGAAGAATTTTATGAATTTTATTTGTTATACATAAGCATGTTTTGAATAACTATTATTTATTATAGAGAGGTCCGGAGTAGGAGTGGTAGTGTTTGGGCAGTTGAGGACACGTCGGCCAGCACACTCCACCTGTGAGTTAATTTTATAAAATGTTTGTTAAGGATATTTAAATTAGAATTTTCATGTGGTTAATACAATATTAAAGTTGAATATATAGATTTATTTATGATTATAAATTTTACCACATACATGATTTATTTATTTTATTATCGCAAGAAATTCAAGGAAGATGTTTTAATTGAATTTATTTTATTTTATTTTATTAGTATATGAAATAAACATGTTTTGGAAAAAATTGTCGAACGTACCATCTGGTGGGTGTCACTAGGACTATGTGCACACCAGTATAGATTTGTAAGCCGGCTATTCTATTGATTATAAGCCTTGGTTGAGTGAGACTCTCTGGGCAAGATTATTGATTGGGAGCCCTGGTTGAGTAAGACTCTCTAGGTAGGTATATGTTTACTGATTGGACCCTGGTCGAGCTTGCTCTCTGGGCGCCAGTTAATAATTGGCGTAAGAGACGGACTATGGCTGGACCCTAGTTGAGTGTGCTCTCTAGGACCGACAGTCATTTAAATTCAAGAGAGCCAAAGGCTAGTAGAATTGAGGTTTAGGGTTCTACCATGATTTCCACTAAAGATTTTACTATTTATGTATTTATATCAGAAATTTTGTATTATAAAGATTTATTAAATTTCAGAAAGGTATTTACATTTATATATTATTTTTTGTAAAATAAATGATTTTAAATATTATTTTATTTAAAGGTTTTTAATTACAATTTTGAAAGCAACATACATTTTATATTATTAATTCACTCAGTGAGGTGTTACTCCACTCAATTATATTTTTTCCAAGATCTTGGGAGTCAAATGTTAGTCCTTCTCCCCTACGTCGGGTTCATTCTTCATCAGCTACTTTATGTAGGTCATTGTAATGTTATTAATATTTGTGAAATGATTTATAGCTAATCTAGACACCGCAATAGTAGTAGAGGAATTGTCGTTGTGTATTTGTATTGGTAATTATTTTGCATTGTAATTTTTATTTTTTTACACTTGAGATGTTGATGAATTTGATGATTTTAGAGTTGTGGATGTTGAGTATATGTTATTTGGGAGTGTATTTGCATTTTTATAGGTTTTGGTTTTGTTTCGGAACAGGAGAAACTCTATCAAAATTTTCTTAGAATTTTAAAGTTAGTTTTATTTCTGTAATAAATTCATTAGGCTTACTATGGGGTTTGGAAGCTTATTTCTTTCCCATTCCCTAGTGTCGATCACATGCCCTTAGGGGTTCAAGTGGTGACAAAGTTAGTATTAGAGCAATGGTTGATTCCTTATTATTTTTGGTTGTTGTTGTTAGTTTTTTTTCTTGGAACTACCATGGTGATTAGGTGGTAATCATTTTTTGGTGTCATAATTGCTTCTAGAATTTAGCATGTATATTAACATCCTTGTTATATCTTAAATCTTGTTTTTGTGCCTTTTCAGAATGATGCAAGCACAGAATGCTCTTGTTGTAGATGCAATATATGATGATGGTGAGCAATCCTTTCAGGATGAAGCTCGTCCTCCTACTTCACGAGCTAGAAGAAGGGGTAGGTCTAGGCCAATGGCAGCTCAGGGATAAGAGCAACAACTGCAAGTAGAGCTAAATGCTCCAGAAGTGGATCCTGCAACCTTTATGGCTGGAATGGTAGGAATTAACCAAGGTTTAACTGCATTTAATCAAGCTACGCCATTAGTGCAGCAAATGCTTTAGCAAAGGAACCAAAGGATGATAGATGCTGATGCTCTTCTTCTATACTCTAAAGTTGGGAGAATTTCTTTTTATGGGACTAGAGATGCCTTGGAATTTACCAATGCCATTGAATCCAGGAGTAGGATTGGGTATACATATTATCAGAGGATCTTTATTATTGAGTTATCAATCCAAGCAGCACCTCAAGATTGGTTTATGCAATCTATACAGCCCTATATGAACACTATCACTTAGATAGAGTTTAAGGGCACTTTTTATAATTTTTTGTCCACCTACTATGAGGGATTCTTACAGATGGTAGCTGTTGCATATCAATAGAGGAGACAAATCAATTATTGATTATATAAGGAAGTTCCTCAGATTATCATAACATGCAACGAACATGATGGGAGACGAGCATATATCAATGGATATGTATATGACTAGGTCAGGACCAGCATATATGGGGATTCATACTGAGGATCGTAACTTGGAGAGTGTTGTTGATGAGGCTAGGCAGTTGGAGAGGCGACACATAATGCATGGTACAATTCCAGACCCTTATTTCAGTAGAGATGGTATGACATCTAATGTTCAGGGTATTCTTCTGCTAGGGTTTTAACTCGATAGTATTGATGTGCAGATTGGTACATCCCAATAGCATAGAGATCAGAGAGGACAGAAGTCTATAAGACATAATCGTAGATATGGTAGACCTAGTAGATTTAGTTCTGAAGCTAGTGGTAGTAGTAGTGGCAGAGCTCTGGGTA
Source organism: Mallotus repandus (assembly GCA_949671775.1). Lineage (NCBI taxonomy): Eukaryota > Viridiplantae > Streptophyta > Magnoliopsida > Malpighiales > Euphorbiaceae > Mallotus > Mallotus repandus. The sequence goes on from CATIWM010564154.1 coordinate 3,664, forward strand.
CGACAATACAAATTCAAGACCTAGTGCATGTCTTAACTGTGGTCGAGTACATGAAATACCTTATTATCTACCATTTAGAGCATCTTTCAGATGCGGTCAGGTTAGGCACTTTGTTAGATCATGCACAAATTATGGTTATCAGCAAGCATACTTGCAGGGTTCATTTGCTACAATCACTCAGCCAGTATAACAAACTCCTCAATTTCATGCACTAATATATCCTCAATAGAGTGGTACTCAGTTTGTGGGCCAGCAGGGCCATGGTTCAAGAGGTAGATTTGGAGGGAGATCTAATGGCCAATGATTTGTGCAACCATCAACTTCACAGTAGGCAGGCCATGGAAAGGCTAGAGTTTTCACACTGACACCTCAGATTACTCAGGCATCCAATGTAGTTATGGCAGTTACTCTTTCAGTCTGTCATCTTAATGTTGAGTTTTGTTTAATCCTGGTGCATCACATTATTTTACATCTCCTGCTTTTGCTTAAAGAATGGGATGGCAACTATCTGAAATGTTAGTCCCATTATTTATAGCAACTCCCCTTAGTGATGAGTTAAAAATAGACATAGTCTTTCCATTTTATCTAGTCTTGTTGGAAGGTAGAGAGTTGCTGGCAGACTTAGTCTTGTTGGATGTGATAGATTTTGATGTGATTTTGGGAATGGATTGATTTTTAGAATTCCAAATGATATGGAATTTTGATTCAGAGGTGACAAGAGTTCAACACCTCAGAATCTCATTTCTACTTTCACAATTGGAAAGATGCTTTGAAAGGGTTGTTAAGGCTATTTGGTTGTGGCTAGAGATACAAAAGCCCATAAGGGGGCAATTGAAAATGTGCCAATTGTATATGAGTTTTCTGATGTTTTTCTTGAAGAATTACTAGGCTTGCCACCAGAAAGGGAGATAGAATTTTGTATTGACATTGTACCTATACATATCCTATCTCTATGCCACCTTATAGGATGGCACCTACAGAGTTGAAGGAACTTAAAGAGTAATTGCAAGAAATGCTTGATAAGAGTTTCATTAAACCTAGTATATATTCTTGGGGTGCTCTAGTGTTATTTGTGAAGAAGAAGGATGGTAGCCTTTGACTTTGTATCCACTACAAATAGTTGAACAAAGTCACTATTAAGAACAAATATCCACTCCCGATGAAAAATGATTTGTTTGATGAACTTTAAGGAGCTTGGTGTTTCTCTAAAATTAACTTAAGGTCTGAATATCATTAGTTGAGGATTAGAAGAGGAGATATACCTAAAACTGCTTTTCGAATGAGATATGGCCACTATGAATTTTTAGTAATGTACTTTGGGTTGACTAACACCCCAATGACTTTTATGGACATGATGAATCAGGTGTTTAGACCATTCTTGGATCACTTTATAAAAGTGTTTATTAATGATATCTTGGTTTATTCCAAGAGTGAGAAGGAACATACTATGCATTTGAGAATAGTGCTTCAAACCTCAAGAGAACACCAATTATATGACAAGTTTTTAAAATGTGATTTTTAGTTGGATTAAGTGGCGTTCTTAGGCCATGTGGTATCCAAAGACGACATACAAGTGGATCCTAAAAAGATAGAAGCTATTACAAAATGGCTAAGACCCACAACAGTTACTGAAATAAGAAGTTTTCTGGGTTTAGCTTGCTACTATAGGAGATTTGTGAAGGATTTCTCTAAAATAGCCACACCTTTAACAAGGTTGACCCAGAAGAATGCTAAATTTGTGTGGGCGGATAAATATGAAGAGCATTTTCAAATTTGTAAGGACATGTTGACTTCAACGCCAGTGTTTACTTTACCTTCGGGAAATGAAGGGTACATGCTGTGATTCTTCCTGAGTAGGATTTGGGTGTGTACTACAAAATGGGAGAGTAGTTACTTATGCTTCACATCAGCTAAAGAAGCACAAGCAGAACTACCCTACTCATGATTTGGAAATGGCAGCAGTAGTGTTTGCACTGAAGATTTGGAGGCATTACTTGTATGGTGTCACTTATGAGATATACACTGAGCATAAGATCTTAAAGTACATTTTTCAATAAAGAGATTTGAACTTAAGGCAGAGAAGATGAATGGAACTTTTGAAGGACTATGATTGCTCCATTCTTTATCATCCGAGTAAGGCTAATGTGGTGGCTAATGCATTAAGTAGAAAGTCAGTAGGAAGCCTTGATCACATTAGCTAGAAAAGGAGGCTAATCATTAATGAGTTGCATGAATTGATTGATTAGGGTTGTAGTGGAAAGTAACTAAGTCTTTTCTATTAGCTCAATTTAGAGTACGATCAATGTACTTGGATAAAGTCAAAGCAGCTCAAAGAAGGGACCCACAAATATAGAGGAAAATATCAGAAGTACAATAAGGTCAATTTAGAGATTTTATTATTGATAATGATGACATATTGCATTTGGGCATTAGGTTATGTACCGAAAGTGGATGAGTTAAGAAAAGAGATTATGGAAGAAGCTCATTTTTCTACTTATAGTGTTCATCTAGGTTCTACCAAAATGTATCATGACTTGAAAGATATTTACTAGTGGAATGAGATGAAAAGAGACATTGCAGAATTTGTATCCATGTGTCTCACTTGTCAGCAAGTGAAATTAGAACATGAGAGACCTTCGACATTATTACAACAATTACCATTCCTAAGTGGAAGTGGGACATGATTGCAATGGACTTTATTTCTAGATTGCCTCGCACATCAAGTGGCTATGATGCCATACGGGTGATAATTGATAGGTTAACTAAATTAGCTCAGTTCTTATGAAGTAAGAAGACGTACATACACCACTAACAGGTTAGCAAGGTTGTACATCAACCGGATTGTCTGCCTACATCATGTACTCGAAAGCATTGTGTCAGATAGAGTAGCTAATTTCACTTTTATCTTCTGGCAAGAATTACATAAAGCATTGGGCATAATGTTTGACTTTGGCACCGCTTTTCATCCTCAAACAGATGGTTAGTTAGAAAGGACCATCCAAATGTTGGAGAATATGCTTCAGATGTGTGTTATGGATTTTTGTCGGCAATGGGATTTACACTTGCCATTAATTGAATTTTTATATAACAACAATTATCATGCAAGTATTGAGATGACTCCATATGAAGCATTATATGGTAGGAAGTGTAAATCACCCTTGTATCAGGAAATTGGTGAGAGGCAACTAACAGGCCCATAATCAATGTAAGTGACTTTCGAGAAGATCCCTATTAGAGATTAAAAATAGCTTTTAGTAGACAAAAAGGTTGTACAAACCTTAAGAGGAAGGATGTATCATTCTTGTGGGAGATATGGTGTTTATGAAGGTATCACCAATGAAAGGAGTAATGAGATTTGGTTAGAAGGGTAAGTTAGCTCCAAGGTACATCGGACCCTTTGAAATTTGCTCGAGAGTTGGTGATATGGCTTATAGACTGATGTTGCCATTAGAATTGTCTCTAATTCACCTAATATTTCATGTTTCTATGTTAAGGAAGTATATCTCTAATTCTTCTCATAATCTTCGGCCACAGACAATGGAGCTTAGTGAGGATATATCATATGAAGAGTATCCCGTGGTGATTGTGGATCGACAAGTTCGTCAGGTTCGCACTAAAGAAATTCCTAAGGTGAAATTGTTGTGGAGCAATATGTACTTGGGAGACAGAAAAATATGTTTTTAGTCGATACCCTCATTGGTTTTCTTTCTAAAGTAAAATTCGAGGATGAATTTTATTAAGGGGGGAAGAATGTAATAACCAGAATTTGTGTGGTTCTTAATATTACTATTTTGTTATTATTATTACTATTCTTATTCTACTTATTATTTTATTATTATTATTATCATTATTATTATTATCTTTGTTATTATTATTAGTTTTATACTTATTATATTTATTATTACTATTATTTTTGTTATTAAGTGGTTATGTTATTATTATTTAAAAAAAAGAGAAAGCAAATGAGGAAAGGACACATGGTTGGTTTGTGGTTAAAAGGGAGGAAAAGCAACCTGCAGAGGGAATAAGAGAGAAGGCAGTGGGAGCTTTTGATTTTTGGGTGGTAAATTTCTATTTAGTACTTCAACTTTTCTCCTTCTCCGTTAACCACCCAAACGACCTTTGATTAACCCTAAATTTGAACCATAGCTTCTTCTCACTCTCCTATTCACTTTAGTACTCTTCGTTTCGCAAGAAATGGCTTGAAATAGTGCAATTTTTAAGAAGAACAATCGGCCATTCTGCTACCATTTCTCACTGTTCCGATAGCTTTCAGCTTCTAGGGTTGCTTCCACAGTGTTCCTTTTATCACCAGGAATTCGTAACAACCAACCACACATCCAATCTCCATCTTTAGAATATTCTATGAATTTTTATGTAATTTATCTTTAATTATTTATATGTGAATTTTGGGCGTAATTTCATGCATTTGAGGTTTTAGATGTGTTCTACTAATTATTAGGAACCCGTTGGTATATTCTGTTTGGTCGAGTGACACTTGTTCTATGAAAAATCCAATAGGACCCACCCAAACTCCGACAAGTAACAGTACTGACCCTAGAAAAATGTATGAAACTATTTTTAATAAATAGTACTAATTATGGTGATCAATTTCCGTATATAGAGTTTAGTCTAATTCTTTATGGATTTTGAGAAATAAATCTCAAAAATTTTGTAGTGGAAATTATTTCATTTCCGTTTAAATTAGTTAAATCGTCAAAGATAAATTCCTTTACCCTCAAAAGTCATATTTAGGATATTTCTAAGTCCATTTTATAAATTCCTCGATTTTAATATTTTTTTCAGAATTTTGGAAGAATTTTATGAATTTTATTTATTATATACATAAGCATGTTCTAAATAAATATTATTTATTATAGAGAGTTCCGGAGCGGAAGCCATAACTTTTGGGTAGATGAGGACACATCGGTCAGCAGGCTCCACCTGTGAATTAATTTTATAAAAATTTTGTTAAGGATATTTACATTACAATTTTCATGTGGTTAATACAATATTAAAGTTGAATATATAGATTTATTTTTTATTATAAATTTGATCACATGCATGATTTATTTATTTTATTATCGCAAGAAATTCTGAGAAGATGTTTTAGTTGAATTTATTCTATTTTATTTTATTGGTATATGAAATAAACATGTTTTTGAGAAAATGGTAAAATGTGCCACCTGGTGGGTGTCACCAGGACTGTGTGTCCACCAGTATTGATTTGTAAGCCAACTATTCTATTGATTGTGAGCCCTGGTTAAGTGAGACTCTCTCGGCAGGATTATGAATTGGGAGCCCTAGTTGAGTAAGACTCTTTGGGCAGGTATATATTTACTAGTTGGACCCTAGTCGAGCTTGCTCTCTAAGTGCTAGTTAATAATTGGTGTATGAGACTGACTGTGGCTAGACCCTGGTTGAGTGTGCTTTCTAGGTCTGACAGTCATTTGGATTTAAGAGAGCCGAAAGGCAAGTAGAATTGAGGTTTAAGGTTCTACCATGATTTCCACTAAAGATTTTACTGTTTATGTATTTCATATGAGAAATTTTGTATTATAGAGATTTATAAAATTTTGGAAAGGTATTTATATTTATATATAATTTTTAGTAAAATAAAGGATTTTAAATATTATTTTATTTAAATGTTTTTAATTACTATTTTGAATTACATTATTAATTCACTCAGTGAGGTTTCACTCCCCTCAATTATATTTTTTCCAAGATCTTAGGAGTCAACTATTAGTCCTTCTCCCTACACCAGGTTCATTCTTCACCTGCTACTTTATTTTAGTCATTGTAATGTTATTACTATTTATGAAATGATTTGTATCTAATCTAAACACTATAGTAGTAGTGGAGGAATTGTCATTTTGTATTTGTATTGGTAATTGTTTTACATTGTAATGTGTATTTTTATATACTTTAGTTGAGTTGTTGGTGAATTTGATGACTTTGGAGTTGTGGAGGTTGAGTATATGTTATTTAGGAGTGTATTTGCACTTTTTTAGGTTTTGGTTTTGTCCTGGTACCGGGGAAACTCTGTCGGATTTCCTTAGAAATCTAAAGTTAATTTTATTTCTGTAATAAATTGCTTAGGCTTATGACGGGTTTCAGATGCTTATTGCTTTCCCATTCCCTAGTGCCGATCACGTGTTCTTCAGGGTTTGAGTCATGACAAAGTTGGTATTAGAGCAATGGTTTATTCTTTATTCTTTATTCTTTTTGGTTTTTAGTGTCTGTTCTTCAGGGTTTGTGTCATCATTGCTTTTAGAATTCAACGTGTATATTAGTGTCCTTGTTATATCTTAAATCTTAATTTTGTGCCTTTTTAGAATAAGGCAAGCATAGAATGCTCCTGCTATAGATATAACATATGATGATGGTGAACAGTCCTTTCAGGATGAAGCTCCTCCCCCTGCTCCTTAAGCTAGAAGAAGGGGTAGGCCTAGGGCAATAGCAGCTTAAGAACAAGAGCAACTGCCGCAAGTAGAGCCAAAAGCTCCAGATGTGGATCCTACTGTCTTTGCGGCTAGAATGGTAGGAATTAATCAAGGTCTAGCTACACTTAATCACACTATGCCATTAGTACAGAAAATACTTCAGCAAAGGAACCAACAGATGATAGATGTTGATGCTCTTCTTCTATACTCCAGAGTTGGGAGAATTTATTTTGATAAGACTAGAGATGCCTTAGATTTTATCAACGCCATTGCGTCCAAGACTAGGACTAGGTATACGAATTATTAGAGTATCCTTATTATTGAGTTGTCAGTCCAGGCAGCAGCTCAAGATTAGTTTATGCAATCCATACAGCCCTAAATGAACACTATCACTTGGATAGAGTTTAAGGGGCGCTTTTTATAGTTTTTCTATCCACCTACTATGAGGGATGCTTACAGATGGCAGTTGCTACATATCAATAGAGGAGAAAGATCAATTGATTATTATACAAGGGAGTTCCTCAAATTGTCACACTATGTAGCGAATTTGATGGGAGATAAGCGTAGAGCAGTGGATTTGTATGTAACTAGGTTAGGACCGACATATGTGGGGATTCATATTGAGGGTTGCATATTAGAGAGTGTTGTTAATAAGGCTAGGTAGTTGGAAAGGCAACACACAATGCATGGTACGATCCCAGTGAAGGGAAATTAGTTATGCTACTTAGGCATAGATAATAGTGTGGTGAGCACTAACCTAACTAGAGTAAATTTCAAAAATTTACTTTCTCATAACTCTTAAAAAAAATGAAGAATTTCCGCTCCCATGATCCATTTTACAATTAAACACACAACTAAATAAGCTCATCAACATGTGAGTAAGAAGTTAGGAAATTAAATTGCGGAATACTTACAATTTCCTAAGAGTTTGATGTAGACCATAAAAATATACTATAATGGATTGCTCTCTTGAATCAATGCTAAGCCACCCAAGTGTATGGCCTCTAGCTTGAAACACCAAAGCCCTCCAATAACCTTCTTGCCTTTAATCAAGTGTGGTTGCAAGCACCTCTCTTGTGACCTAAGAAGCTTGAACTAACTTAATTCTACAAGCAAGTACAAAGAGTATACTTTTGGCATATATTTGGTTTTCTTTTGGTTTATTTCTTGTCTCTACACTTTCCACTAACTCTTAATGGAAATTATAACTCCTTCACCTTTAGAACTCCTCTTAAGGTTATATTTATATGTAGAGAATTAGGGTTAAGTTAGATATATACATGCAAATATCTCTTACACCTTCATCATTAGGAAGACAACTTACATGCCACCTAATAACTTAGTGAAGAGTGTAATGTATATACAAATACCTAATATATGTAGAAAATAAATGTAGATATACTTTAAACACATCTCATGTGTTTGAACCTCATATATTTCTCTACACATCCCACTAACCCTTAATGCCCTATAAGTCAACAATATACACACATGAGATATTCAATCTCTATTATGCCAAATGACTTAAATTGATAAAAGGACTTGGGCCTGGTTTTTGGGACAACTCTTGGGCCAAGCCCATTCCATAAATCTAATGGGCCTAGTTAATGGACTTGGGCCTTTTATTAGGGTCAACTGCTCAAAGCCCATTCCATCAAACTAATGGGCCTTAAGGTTGATGGGCCTTTGGAGTTGGGCCAACTTTTGGCCCAAGCCCATTCCATCAAACCAATAGGCCTTCAATAGGTTAATGGGCCTTGGATTAATCTTTGGGCCAAAACTCTTTTAGGCCTAGGCCCACACGCCTTGGGCCATTAATCCAAGTCCATAAGGAAATAACATATACTATTTATTTAACACTTTAATTAATATCTCATATTAATCAAGTATTTAAAAATTAAACTCTTGGTGGAATTAGATTTCATGATATGTTAGAATCATTACTCAAAGCATAAATACAATTCCATTAATCTTAATTAATTAATTAAACTCTTTAATCAATAATTAGATTAATAATGTGATATGAAAAAACTTTTTTAGGTATGACTTACTAGGTTCATGTCTAATTGGCAATGACAATATAATATCAACTCTTGATATTATTTGAAACTCTTTCAAGCCTAAATATGAAAATCCTAATTATACACATTTAGTTCTCATAAGTTGTGAGTGACCCCTAGCATCGATATCACAACTACCCTATTAGAAATGAATGCATATAATGATTCACATGAACCCTTATGATCATAATTACCGCACACTAAAATCCCTTCATTAAAAGATCTCGATATAGCCTAGAGTCAAGTTAAAGTCAAACTCTAATATCTTTATCATATGACATCATCTCAAGTTATTCTTGATAAAACATAACAAATACTAGAAACACTTTCTAGCACTGAAACTCTTTCAGACTATGTTATATTTGTCCTGGCTAGGAACTCTATTCATCAAGAATAAACTTAGATAGCATAGGATCTATCCCGGTTCACTCCAGGCAATGAATTTCATGTTGGTTGAACACTCATCCTTATATTAAACTGACTAGAGCCACCACATGCCATATACCCATGTGTGAATAACATAAGTGTGTAAGCGGTGACAATGTCACCTCAGATTAAAGGACTATATGCACCATTATGACCTAAACTATGATTGTTGACTATAAGTGAATATCCTTACGATCACAAATCTAACGTGACTATTCGATCCACCCATCATATAAGTATCCACATGTCTATTCTGATATCTCATATCAAGTACCATGAGACTCAGTACCTCCCACTATTAGCATCACATACTAATCAAGGAAAATAGACAGAGGTGATATTCTAATTAATATTACGCAAATATTAATTAATTGACTTTGAACAATTTATAGCATATGTATTAAATAAATTTATAGCTCATAATATCAACTCTTGATAATAAATTTATTTAACATAATGCTAATGGATAAATACTCAAATAAATAAATACTTTATTTAAATGAATACTTTATTGCCATTTAGGATAATTTACAATGTCATTATATATTACAAAATCGCACTAGGGCACATCTATGCTAACAATCTCCCACTTGCACTAGCGCCATTCACTACAATATCTAAGACCCATCTTCTCAAGATGATGGTCTAACTGTAGCTGAGCAAGCACCTTAGTCAGTGAATCTACCACATTTTTGGTTGAAGCTACCTTTTGCACGATCACATCGCCCTTTCCAAAAAATTCTCTGATAATATAAAAATGACTTTCTATGTGTTTGGATTTCTGGTGAGACCTTGGTTCCTTTGCCAAAGCAATGGCTCCATTGTTGTCACAATAGAGAGGAATTAGTGACTCAATGGAAGGAACTACTCCTAGTTCAGTTATGAACTTCTTAATCTAAACAACTTCTTAATCCAAACAACTTCTTAAGCAGCATCCGATGCGGCTATGTACTCTGCTTTTATAGTGGAATCAGCAATGATACTTTGCTTGGAACTCTTCCAACTCACTACACCTCCATTATAGATAAATACAAAACCCAGAGATAAACTTTCTATCATCCACATCTGATTGAAAATTAGAATCTATGAAGCCATCTATTTGCAAATTACCTTCTCCATAAGTGAAGACCAAATCTTAAGTCCTTCTCAAGTACTTAAAGATTGCCTTAACTGCCATCCAGTGTTCCAAGCCTGGATTGGATTGAAACTTGTTAGTCACACTAACAACATAGGCAATATCAGGCCTTGCACACAATATAACATACATTAAGTTTCCTATTGCCAAAGCATAAGGAACTTTGTCCATTTGTTCTATGTCCTCGGGTGTCTTAGGAGACATTCCTTGGATAAATGAACATCATGCCAAATGGTAACAATCCTCTCTTTGAATCAAGCATGTTGAACCTCTTCAACATCTTTTCCAAGTAAAGACTTTGGGATAAACCTATAAATCTCTTTGATCTATCTCTATAAACTCAAATTCTGAGAATATAAGTTGCCTTCCCTAAGTCCTTCATAGACAAAGGTTTAGATAGCCATACTTTCACAAAAGTCATCATTCCGACATCATTTCTAAATAGTAAAATGTCATCAATATACAAGATAAGGAAAGTGAGTTGGCTCCCACTAACCTTCTTATAAACACATAGCTCATCTTCTTTCTTAATGAAACTATAAGAATGAATAGCCTCATCAAAATGATGATTCCAACTCCTTGAAGCTTGCTTTAAGCCATAGATAGATATATTAAGCTTGCACACCTTTGAGCCTTCCTTAGATTTATAACCCTTTGGTTGCTTCATGAATATGTCTTCCTCAATATAACCATTGAGGAAGGCAGTCTTGACATCCATTTGCCAAACCTCATAATCATAGTGTGTGGCTATAGCTAAAAGAATCCGAATGGAGAAGGTCTCCTCATAGTTGACCCCTTTCCTTTGGCAAAACCCTTTTGCTACAAGCCTAGCTTTATAGGTCTCTACATTTCCATCTGCGCCTATCTTTCTCTTGAAGATCCATTTACTCCCAATGGGAACTATTCCCTCATGAGGATCAATAAGTATCCAGACTTGGTTAGCATACATGGAATCCATTTTGGCTCTCATAGCCTCAATCCAACTTGAAGAATCTTTATCACATAAAGCTTCTTCATATGTAGTAGGATCATCTACATGAATGCGTTCTTCATGAACATGTAACTCTTGTATATCATGAAGTAAGTCGTATCTCTCCGAAGGATGAGATACCCTACTAGATTTTCTAGGAGTCGGTGTGATGACATTTTCAATTGGTATAGGCTCTTTGGGTTGATCAATATCCATTTAATCAATTTGTTAGGCTTCTTTAGATGACTCCTCGTCTAACATTATCTTCCTTCCTTTGCCATCTTCCTTTAGAAACTCTTTCTGAAGCAAAATAGCATTTACTTACAACAACAACTTGTTCAGGAGGAAGATAAAAGCCATACCCTAAACTGTTTTTAGGATATCCAATAAACCTTCCTTTAATCAATTCCACATCCAACTTGTCCATTTTTAGCCATTTGATAAAAGTCATACATCCCCAAATCTTAACATGTTTAAGTCTTGGTGTTCTACCATGCCATATCTCATATGGTGTAGTAGTAACGGATTTGGATGGAACACGATTAAGGATATAGCAAGCCGTTTTGAGTGCTTAGCTCATCATTGAACGTACCATATCCAATAAAGTACGATCTTGCCTTTTGGACACACCATTCAATTAAGGTGTTCCAAGCGGTGTGAGTTGTGAAGTAATGCCTTGTTCCTTTAGGAACTCAATGAACTCGATACTTAAGTATTCACCTCCTTAATATGATCTTAGAGTTTTAATACTTTTCCCAATTTAGTTTTCTACTTGGGCTTTGAATTCTTTGAACTTTTCAAAAGATTCACTCTTGTTCTTCATAAGAAACAAATGCCCAAACCTTGATAGATCATCTATAAAGGTTACAATGTAGTACAAACCACCTCTAGCCGTTTCACTAAATTGTCCACATACATCACTATGTATGATTTCCAACACATTTTTGGGTCTTGCCATTTGTCGAACAAATGGTGATCCAGTCATCTTGCCATGAAGACCTCACAAGTCAGATTGGATGCAAATTGAAGATTGCTTAAGATTCCCATCCTTTCCAACTTCATGATCCTATTTTCTGCAATGTGACATAATCTTAAGTGCCATAGATGTTTGGAGTTAGAGGAATTTTTAATTAGCATTTCATTTTCATTACTCACATTAAATTGAGGCTCATTTTTTATTGTAATTATTATCAACATAATATAAACCATATATTAAATAACCCATGCCTATTTTATTACTTCCAAAATAAATATTACAAACGTCTCTTTTGAAATGAAATTCATAACATTTTCTAGTCAAACTAGAAATAGAGATAATATTTTTATAGGCATTAGGTACGTATAATACATCTTCCAATAACAAAATATTATGATACAAATCAATTGAAGTAGATCCTAAAGCCTTGGCCGCAACACATGCACCATTGCCAATTTTTAAGGTTACTTTATTAGGCCTCAACCTTCTCTCATTTGCTAGATCTTAAAAAGATAAACAAATGTGAGAACTTGCACCGGTATCCAATACCCATGCATTAGATGAGCTCTTAGAACATTCAAAATCAATTAAACTAGAGAAAGTCTCACCTTCTCCATGATTGCCCTTTCCTTTTGTCTTGGAAGACTCAAGGAACTTATGAAAATTGCACTTCTAATGCCCTTCACCTTGACAATGGAAACACTTTCCCTTGTCTTGCTCTTCCCTCACATTGGCATTGCCTTTATTCTTGGCTATGCCACCCTTAGGCTTGACAACAGTTGTTTTGCCTTTCTTTTTCTTATTGCCTTTCTTCTTAGTCTTATTAGAAAATGCAATAAGAGCAACCTCCTTCCCCTTTCTTGTCTCTACACTTTCCACTAACTCTTAATGGAAATTATAACTCATTCATTTAGAACTCTTCTTAATGTTATATTTATATGTAGAGAATTAGGGTTAAGTTAGATATAAACATACAAATACCTCTTACATCTTCATCATTTGGAAGACAACTTGCATGCCACCTAATAACTTACTTAAGAGTGTAATGTATACACAAATATCTAATATGTTTAGAAAATAAATGTAGATATACTTTAAAGATATCTCATATGTTTAAACCATATATATTTCTCTACACATCCCACTAACCCTTAAAGCCCCATAAGTAAACAACATACACACATGAGATGTTCAATCTCTAATATGCCAAATGACTTAAATTAATAAATGGACTTGGGCTTGGTTGTTAGGACAACATTTGGGCCAAGCCCAATCCATAAATCTCATGGGCCTAGTTAATGGACGTGGGCCTTTTATTTGGGCCAACTTTTGGCTCAAAGCCCTGCCAACTTTTGGCCCAAGCCCATTCCATCAAACCAATGGGCCTTCAATAGGTTAATGGGCCTTATATTAATCTTTGGGCCAAAACTCTTTTGGGCCTAAGCCTATACACCTTGGGCCATTAATCCAAGTCCATAAGGAAACAACATATACTATTTATTTAACACCTTAATTAATATCTCATATTAATCAAATATTTAAAAATTAAACTCTTGATGGAATTAGATTTCATGATATGTTAGAATCATTGCTCAAAGCATAAATCCAATTCCATTAATCTTAATTAATTGATTAAACTCTTTAATCAATAATTAGATTAATAAGGTGATATGGAAAAACTCTTTTAGGTGTGACTTACTAGGTTCATGTCTAATTAGTAATGAGAATATAATATCAACTCTTGATATTATTTGAAACTTTTTCAAGCCTAAATGTGA
>CATIWM010564188.1:0-19451 GCA_949671775.1 Mallotus repandus
ATAAATACACTTTTTAAAAATTTTTACTTTAACCCCTACACTTTTATTTTTGTAAACATTAAATCCCTAATTAATATAAATTTACAAAATTTTGTCAACTATATATATAATTTAATTATTCATACTTATTTGTTTAATATAAAATTATTAAATGATAATCGCTAAATCTAAATAATATAATAGCAATTTAGTCTTTAAAATTTTTATTTGATTTTTATAAAAATAATTCAAGCAAAAATTTCAATAGATTTTATCTTAATGATTTTAAGTAAAAATAAATGATGAAAAAAATTGTATATGTGCAAATTTTTAACAAATAAAAAAAAATTATATGTTAAAAACTAGTTGATTTTTAAGAAATTTTGTCCAAGCTATTATTTTTTTAAAAAAAAAAGATAAAGTTTGAGTGTATTTAAAATTTTTAGAGTGAAAATAGATGCATCCTTTAATAATTTATTGTTTCAAATTAAATTAATGGTGAATTGTGTAATGAAGTATAATATATATTAGTATTAGATAATATTTAATAAAAAGACAAATAATTTAAAAATACTTATGTTAATAATAAAATATTCAATTAGAAGTTTAAATTAGTTAAATTATAAATTTATTAACTAAATATATGAATGTTAATAATTAACTAAAATATTTATTAAAATTAAAAAAAATAAAAAAATATTTAAGAATATTTCGGATCAATTTGTTAAAATTTTAAAATATATAAATTTATTAAAATTTTTAAAACTTATAGGGACTAAATAAGATATTTTATTTTACATGTATAACTTCGTTTCTATTTTTTTAATGGAAAGACATAATGTGCAGAAAAATGACTAAATCAATATATAAATATTGATTTTATTGAAAAATCAATATGTATAAAAATAAAAGTATAATGACTAAATTCATATGAATAAAAGTGTATGAATAAAAATAAAAAAATAATAAAAGTGCTGAAAAAAAATATGGTTATTTCATTATAATTTGGTATTCCCTCTAATGCATTTGGGCTTCATCCCGTCACAATGCTTGAAGGTGTCAAAGCCCAGGCTCCAAGCCTACACTGCAATTCCCAGCTATGTGCCAGTCTTTTTTTAAATAATTATTAAACTTGCAAGTTTCCTATAGGAACAATAAAGAGAGCAATTAATTTGTATCACCAACCGACCTTAGCTCAGTTGGTAGAGCGGAGGACTGTAGTGGGCTCCCAACAGCACATCCTTAGGTCGCTGGTTCGAATCCGGCAGGTCGGAACTTTTCATTTTGTAATATTTTTACAAAAGGTTTATGTACTAAACAAATAAATTATTTTCACATAAGCAATGTGTTAAATTTATATGCAGTTACTATTTTTTTTTTTTTAGAATTTTTTCTGGATCAAGTTTTAATTAATCAATCTTTATGTATTGAAAAAATTTATTGTATTAAATGACTTCTTGAATTAAATGTTATTAAAAATTTTATTTTTTTATAATTTTTTAATTAGAACCGAAATAAATTAATTAAAATTTAATAATTTTAATTAAAGAAAAAAGAAAAAAGAAAAAAACACCGCCCACCTGGTCGAAAACGAGTTAGTATTCTGCAAAGTGCTGATTGGGTTGCGTATGTGAAGTGGCGCAAACCATTAATCCGTGACCGCACTGACACACACAGCGCCACCTCCACTACCGCCCGCCCCCATCAATCATGTTTTTAATAATAATAATATCCTTATTTAAAGTTCTGACACAGTCCATCTGTTACTCCTACTTCTTTCCGCACTTCACTGTCATCTCTTCTTTTGTCTCTTGAAAAAAACCACAAACCCAGAAAAAATACATTAAAAAGTTTATTCTCAAATTCACTTTCTGCCAACACATCAAAAAAGGGCGAGAAAGGCGAAAACTATAAATTCCACTCTCACATTTTTTCTTATTTTATATTAGATTTTTTTTTTAATTTTTAGTCAAATTAAAATTTCTCTTTATAAAATTAGATCAAATTAAAATTTAGTAAATATAATTAAGTCTTACAATTTTTTAATATAATTAAATCTTAAATTTTAAAAAATTAATTTTAATGATTAATTAATAAATAAAATTTATAATTTTTTTTAAAAATATATAGATAACTTAATTATAAAATTTTAATAGTTTTTAAACCTAAAAAATAATTATTTAATATTTTTTAATTTTAAAAACTTTATATAATAAAAATTTTAAAAAAAATAAATTTTATTCTTTAATATAAATAACAAATTAATAATTATTCAAAATTTTAATTTTAATAGTTGAATAAAAAATTTTATTCATTAATTATTGTAAATATTTAAAAATTATAGTGTAAATTTTAAATTTTAAATTGATGAAATAAAATTTAAAATATTTTTATTCAATTATTAAAAATAAATTTTGGATCAATTATCAATTTGTTATTTATATTAACAATTAACATTAGTTATTTTTTAAAAATTTATATCACTTAATTATAAAAATTTTAATTTTTTAAAGTTGTATAATTATGTTATATATGTATATATATATATTTAAAAAATTATACTTTTGGTCCTTTTAACTATTTGCATTTTTTTTATTAAGTTTCTATATTTCAATTTAACTACATTGAGTTCCTATATTTTTATTTATTTTTTCATTGAGTCTTTTTGCTTTTATTTTTCTATACATTGAATCCCTCCATCAAAATTTCAGTCCCCAAATTTTAACATTATATTTAATTAGTCCTTATAAAACATATAATTGATTCCTTATATTTTTTAATTGTACTAAATAAATCCTCAACAGTTTCATTTTTAGCCAATTAAATTCTTATTTTTTACTTTTTTTATCTTAATTATTAAAATATTAAAATACATATTCTTTCAATGATTTTTTCTTATATAGCTAAAATATAGGCCATTTATTTGTAATAAATTTTATTAATAAAAATATATTTATAATCTTAAAAAATATTTTTAAAATACGTATAATAGAAATGCAAATTAAGTATATATGATAAATAATTTTTTTTATCTATTTTGATATAAAATATTTTAATTAGTCATCAGCATTTATATACTTAATCAATAAATTTGTAATTTCATTAATTTTTTCACTAAATTTGTAATTTTATTATTTTCTTATCTAATTTACCTTTAAGTCATTTAATTATAATTTGAGATTTTAATTTGGTGAATTAAAACTTATATATAAGTCATTTATTTATAAAAATATTAAATAATATTATAAATATTTTCATATTTTTGCTAATTGATAGATAAATTTAATAAATAAAAACATTTGTATCTAATTATGTGCATGAATCATTGTAGCTTCAAGGTCACATAAATTATAAAATATTTGATTAATATTTATTAAATCTTTATATTTTAATTAATAATGATCTAAAATTTAAATTTATCATGTATTTAAAAGTTGTATCAATTACATATTTATTAGTGAAATTACTAATTTATTAATTTTCTATACAGATACTAATAACTAGCTAAAATATATTTGAATCAAAAATATAAATATATTTGTCATTTATATATTTAAAGTAAATTTTTATTATACATCTTTTTAAAAATTATGCACATTTTTATCAATAGAAAATTATTAGAAATTGATAATCTATATTTTTAACTAGATAAAAATTAAAAAAGTGTGCATTTTAGGATTTTATTAATTAACTTAAAAATTTAAAAATAAGAATTTAATTGACTTAAAATAAAAATTATAAGGATTTAGGCAGCAAAATTTATTTTATATTAATGAAAATTTATCAGAAATAAATGACCTATATTTTAACTATATGAGAAAAAAATAATGAAAGAATATGTATTTTAAGATTTAATAATTAAGATAAAAAAATTAAAATTAAAAATAATAATTTAATTAGTTAAAAATGAAACTATTGAGAATTTATTTGATATAGTTAAAAATATAGAAAAATAATTATATATTTTACAAGAACTTAATTTCATATAAAAATAAAATTTAGTAACTGACATTTTGATGGAGATATTTAATATATAAACATAAAAATATAAAATTTTAATGAAGTTAAATTAAATTATAAATATTCAATTCAAAAAATACGAACAGTTAAGGGATAAAAATATATTTTTTCATATATTTTTAAAAGAGTTATTAATTTTATTTGTTAGTTAATTGTTAAATAATATCCTTATTTAAAGTTCTGACACTCTCCATCTGTCATTCCGACTACTTCTTTCAACACGTCACTGTCATCTCTCATTTTGTCTCCTAAAAGAAATTCACTTGTTTCAACAAAAATCAAAAAAATTATTTTGAAATTCACTTTCTTCCAACAGATAAAAGGAAAATCCTGTGACAACTTTATTTTTTAATTATTTTTATTTTATTTTTATTATCATGAAATAGAAAGTATTTTATTATTTAATAATGATATTAAAAAATATTATTTATTTTAAGAAAATAAAATAACAATAGAATGCACTATATTAAAAAAAGAAGAGAAAGGAAAAAAAAATAGTGCACCCTCACCTTTTGTTTTAATTTTATATTTTTTTTGAGTTAAGTTGAATTTTTTTATAAAATTATATAATATTAAAATTTAGTAAATATAATTACGTTTTAATAACTTTTTAATAAATTAAATCTTATTAATTTTAATGGTCAATGAACACATACTATTTTTTTTCAAAAATATTTATATAACCTAATTATAAAATTTTAACAGTTTTCAAACCTGAAAAATAATTATGTAATTTTTAAATTTTAAAAATTTATATAATTAAGTGATTTACATTTTTAAAAAATAATTAATTTTATGCATTAATATAAATGAAAAATTAACAATTATTCAAGTTGAATAAATAACTTTTATTTGTTAATTACTGTGTAGGTTTAAAAACTTTAAACTGATGAATAAAATTTTAATTTTTTTTATTCAACCATCAAATTAAATTTTAAGCCAATTATTAATTTATTATTTATATTGACGAATAAAATTGATTATTTTTTAAAATTTATTTCACTTAACTGTAAAGATTTTAATTTAAGAAAAAATTTAAAAGATTATCATGTAGGTTTAAAAAGCTTCAAAACTTTATAATTAGATTATATATATATATATATATATTTAAAAATTATCAATTTTATTTGTTAGTTAACTATTAATTAAGTTTCATATAATTTTAATTGTACTAAAAAAGTTATAAAAATTGATTATATTTATTAAAATTTAATTTGATCTAATTTTATAAAAAAAAAAATTTTTAATTTGACTAAAAAAATAAAAAATTTAATATAAAATCACGGTAAAATGCGAGGATACAATTCATACCTTTAAATGGGAGAGGAATTAAGGGAAAAAATAAAAAGAAGAAGCAAATTCACAATGCAAAACTCCACTTTTACACATCTTTTGGCACATGGAACATGCAATTGCAAGTAGGTTTCAACAACATCAATGCTGCAAAAACCCAATTATCTAAGATCCCATGCAATGGCTACTGTAAATTTCAAATAAAAAATATTTTTTTTTTTCACTAAATTTAACTACATTGAAGCTCAAATTGGAAACTTGCAATTCTAAAAGTATTGCTTACTTCATAGTAAAAATTACATAATTAAATGATATATATATTTTTTTAATATTTGTTGTTTCTAGCATCTAATAGGTACCTAAAATTTAATTATTTTCGATTTTAAATAAAATAAATTTCAAAGGAATATTAAATTTTTTCTATTATTCAAGATTTGAATTAAAGAAATTCATAAAATAAGTAAAATTTTCTTTGCATTTTTGTTGTTTAATTTATGACTTAAATTTATAATTGTCCTGCCTCGCCTGGAGTGGGTGAGGTAATAATTAAGATATTGCCAATTCCTCACCGAGTCAGAAAGTTTAGGTTTAACATCTCTCCTCGCCACTCAAAAAATTTATAATACCTCTTGGATTTACAATTGAATTCATTAAAAAAAGAAAGAAAAAACTTACGACTGTAAATAAAAAATTTGAAGTTTTCACTATTTAAATTAATAGATGTGGATGTAAATCTACTTTCTAACCACTATAATGCCCTATAATATGATAAAACTCTTCAATGTAAATTTTAAAAAACTCAAAATAACATATTTATTAATTATGTTTTATATCCATTTTTGTTTTAGGTTTTAAATTTTCAAAACTTCTAAAATTATTTTATTTTTCATATAAATTTTACTTTACTTTTATCACCATTGACCAACGATGACTTCATATTATCAAATCGATATTTAAATATTAAGTTTTCATTAATTCGGTAAGTGTTAAGTAAAATTTAATATTTAAATATCTGGCGAGAGGTGAAGTAGAGAGAGACTATCAAATTAGAGAAAGTATAGAGAATAAGATTGCTAGTTATTATCTCAATCAAGCTAGATGGACCGGTAATAATACCTCCGTAGGAAAAAGGTTGAGGTGACAATACCTATTAGAGTTATTAGTTTAGGAGGTCACTAATTCTGTATCTAAGTTCCTTCGACGCGATGTCAAGTAGGTAACTTTACTCTATCAGTAAGAATTTTTAGCTCTTACCTCTCTTGTGAATGCATTGTATTATCTACTTGTAAATAATATCAAAATAAAGTTTTCTTTATAAAATATAAAGTAACTAACCAAAGCAGTTTTATACACATATCAATATTAAGAATATTATCATGAGAGACACCATTCCTCAATGTCCACCACTTTTTTTTTTTTGCCGACTAACAAATATGATCAATTAAAAAAGATAATTAATTTTTAACATCATAAAAAAAAATATAAAAGTGAGAGTTTTAAATTCTATTCTCTTTAATAAAATATTCATACATTCACATCTTTTATCATTTGAACTACTTATAATTTGAGAAAATGTTATTCTGTATGAATTACAAATAAAAAATACCAATAACAATTCATAGCCAAGAACCAACCAACTATGTATTAATATGTATATATATAAATAAATATCATATACAGCATCAACCTACTTGTTTTATTTCTCATTATTTTATCAAAAAATCTGTAATCATTTTTTTCTTTTAATATTTACTGCTTATCATCCAATCCTTGTCATCCACCTCAGCAAAAAATCCGACTACAGCTCTGCTCATTAATGGACCATACAGCAGGCGATTCAAATTCGCAATCAATAAACAATAATTTCCAGCTGTACTCCACGAGGTGCTCATTACATGCAACCGCAACCACGTTGGTAAGGGAATATCATCTACGTTAGCTGCCAGAGTAGCAAACTTGGTCCACGAATCATCCCTTTCCACGTGTATCTCTTTCATTGGCTCGAAACCCTCGCTCTCCTATGCGACCTATCCGGCTTCTTTGACAAGGCATAAAGCACTTGCCACGTGGCATCCCCTTCTTGGATTTGATTGTTGAATAGTAGGGCCCTCCTGACTGCTGGGTCCCATATGTTTTTCTGTATCTTTGTCAAATTAGTAGCCGCCACGTGTTCAAGTATTTTTCCCAACTTTGCCACGTCCTTCTCAGCCACCGTGAGGGATATCTTCGGCCAGGGCAGGGCCGCCGGGAAGGGTAACCGGATACCATCGGCTATAATTACAGGCACGCAACCCAATGCCACTGATTCAACTAGCCTTGGACTCCACGGGGCCCACCCTAATGGACATAGACAAAACACGGAACGTACTATTTCTGACTGGTAACCGGAAAATCTCTGCCGCTGCAAATAAAACCGCCGGTCGCCGTTGAACTTCCTCCATATCTCCGTCCTCACCTTCCTAAACACCCAAGAAAAACAAGAACCCAGATGAGAAAATTGGTTTAAAAAAGTACCCATTACACCAAAATGATGAAAGGTGAGCTCTTTTTGAGGTTTAGAGTTTGTTGATTACTTGCTGTAATATCGGCCACTAACATTCTTTGGATGAACTTCCATTTTGCCTCTAAAGAAGACCCAAATATCTCTCCGGCCAGTCACCGGTGCTTTTTTCAATGTTGACCGTACACTTGCCGGCGAGACATAAGGTGGTATTACAACGTGCTCTACTCGTTGACATGGATGGTCATATTTAACGCCAAAAGTCTGTAGTATAATTGACCTCTTCAAAAACTCCGGTACTCCATCTTCCATAGCTCTGTCTTCCTATAAAAACGATTCAAGATTGGCAAAAATGAACATTTTTTTTGAATAATTTGAGGATTGAAGAACTTGTTTTTTTTAGTTTAATTACTACTTACCAGGGTGTGAAAACAAGAACCAAAATCATGAGAAGCTACGAAAACATGGTCAGCTCCTTGGGAGCGGTTCCAGAATGGATAATTGGTGGAAATGAAGGTGACAGCAGAAGATATGAGAGACCTCGCGTGACCGATTGCTGGGAACCCATTAATGGTGCTGAAATTGCAAGATACATAAACTGGAACAAAGAAGAAATCAGCTTCATACGGGTCAAATGTTCGTATATCATTGCTGTTTGATATTGCTCTATGAATAGCCACTTCTGATGCAAATAAATGGTTGCTGCATCTCTCGTTAGATAACCAATCTGTATTGTATTTTGATGGTAATTCGTAGACATATATCTTCAAATCCTTCAATAAAACTACACAAAACACAAGAACAAATCAGCTATGTATACTATAGCTCTATAGCTAATCAAAATTTATAAAGAATGCATATTGAAAGCAATGGTTTTTTATGCACCTTGATTATTGTTATTAGTGTTGTTGGAGGGTTGGTGAAAGAATGTAGAGTTGGTGGATTCAAAAAGAGAACGAGAAACAACGGTTGATTTGGAGAAGTGTTGAGTTTTCGAAAGAGGAATAGGCTTATGGCTGATAAAATAAGAGGTGACAAAGTAAAGAGAAAGAGAAATCCAAAGAACCCATTTGTAATATCTGAAACAGAGGCTCTGCTTCTCTAGCTGTTGCTGTAACCTTCCACTTCTATGTACGAGTTTCATTTTTACATAGAATCCCCTGTTTTTCTTGCTGGGTTTTATCAACTCTACCATTTTCTACCATCAATTTAAGATACCATGAAAAAGATTGTTCCTTTTCTTCTCTTGCTGGTGAGATGGGGCTTTCGAGTTTAGGTCAAGAATTGAAGTAGACACTAAGAAATGGTGTGATTCAAGATAGATAGATATGCGGGTTTGTTCTGTTCTGTTTGTTGGTGTTTCGCTTTTGCACCTACAAATGAAAAAAACCAAAAATATTTGGTTCAAAATCTTGTTAGTTTCTAGTTGAAATCTATTAATGGGTTTTTGTTTCTTAATTCAATTCTTGTTTTTCAAAAAAACCAAAGAACTCTGAGAAAGAAAGTGTGTCAGAGAAGTGGGTTGTTGCAGAGAGTTCACATGGTGAAAATGGTGATCATGAGCACAAGAGCTCTCGGTTTCTATGCTTGTTCACGGTTTTCAAAACTCAAATGACTGATACGTCCTTGTTGGGTTTTAATTAATGTGCACTGGTTCATGTACTTTTTGGTAAAAAAAATCACAGTTTAAGCTTAATAACAATGGTCTATTGATTTTCTTGTGTTACTCGATAATCTTTGTATTAAACCTTAGATTTAATCATATAGTCTGTTGGACCGTCTTAATAAATTAATTATTTAATACTAATGTATAGATTAGTACTTGACCTCTTCTACCATGGTCCCCTTGCATTCTTTTACAAGTGTGATAAAGCTAATAAATTTCCAGTTCGAATCTTAACAATAATGATATTAACACAAAATTAATCACATTTGGAGTGAAATTTCTGAAGTGGGATACTACTAAATTTTGTCATTATCGGTTCTAATTTAGGTTAATAATCTGTTAAGATTTTGAGAAAAATTATATATATATATATTACTAGTAGAGATTGTTTAATTTTTAACTTCATAAAGGCGAAAAAAAAAAATGTTTGAATCATGTTATCTTTAGCAGGATGTTAGATATTTATATTTTTTGTGCTTTATTTATAAGGATTTGAAAAAAAATATAATATTTAGTATTTTATGGTAAATTTTATTTTAAATAAATTATGTCCATATATATATGTTACATTTATTGAATGATTAATACATATATATTAAATGTAGAAATTAATAGAGTTGTACATTTTGTCTTGAAGATGAAGAGATGGAAATTTCAATTTGAAGAGGCTTAGTTAATTAGTTCAATGGGTGAACTGGTTAGTTACTTATCTAGTTGGAATGTCCAAGTTGGTGTTTGTGTGTTTATATATAATTCATAGCTTAACAATCCAGCAACTCTCTCATACCTGAAAAAATAATTATGCAAATTTTTAATAATTAAGTTATTTTTAATATTATATAAAAAAAATTACACGAACAAATAAAATAATAGCGGAAACTGAACCCACTAAGTTCAGGAAGTCAAAAGATAAAACCAGTTCTTCTGATTCCAAAGAGCACACGTTACAGCAGACAAAGCATTTGTTTGACTTTTTTTTTAATAGCTTTTAGATGTAAAAAAAAAACGATTCTTAATGAATATTTGCAGAATATGTTCTCTTTTTATTTTATATTCTATGAGTGTGCAAAATCCTTTTTATTCAGAATATGTACATACATTTTTAATCATTTATATATATAGCCGACTAGATGATATGGATGCAACTAAACTTAATATTAATGTGAAAGAAATATTGTAATAATTACTTTTAAATTGATTTAATTCCACAATAACATATTAGTTAGAGTCCGGTAAATTTTAAATATCGATAATTTCAATAAAAAATTTTATATTTATATGTGTATGAAAATTAATTTTGTGATCTCTACTTATGAATGAGTTTATCGCACTAATAATTCGCCTTTTGCTATCTCAAGCTAGATTGACCGACAACAAAATTAGATGTTTTATCAATTTTTTTATTAAGATTAGAAAAATAAGACAACTTGAATTTTTTTTTTTTTTTTTAACAGCCAACTTGAAATTCCGATAAATTATATTTTTTTGTTGTTGGTTTTTTACGCTATATTTATTGTTATTATTGAGCAAGGTCACTTTTGCTTGAAGGGAGGAGATAATAAGGAAGAAAATGATAGAATGTCTGACCTAGTCTTCAATAAATTAGGTATGATTAGTCTTTTTTTTTTAATTGTGGATTACAAATTTTCTAATAAACAAGACTAATCAACATTTATAATTTCAACACATAGTGCACATTCCATTCATGGACTTATTTCCACCATTCATTACTTATATTTGATTTTTTTAATTATAAAAGGTTGGAGAGCTTTTATATACTATATACACCTCATGATATTCATGAAATAATTGTTAGAGAAAAGTGATTGCTAAACCTTTCTCATTTTTTTTGAGAGGCTAAAGTTTTGTCATTTGCTTTAAGAAAAAAACTTTTCTCATTAATTATATATAAATTAAACAACAAAAGTAACTAATTTAGGAAAATACCCTTTGAAAACATATTTTTTAAATAATTCTAAAATCTAATAAAAAAATGAAATATCTATTAATAATTAATATCTAGATTGCACAAATACGGATACAGATATATGAGCAATAAGAATTTGAACATAGAGAAATAACTTATAATTGAAGTATTTACATTCTAAACTAAAGTGAGTAAATAGCACAAATATAAAAAACGAAAATACAAATAAAAAAAATATCTATAAATTGAAAATTTCCTACTATATAGGCTATCACACATAAAAAAATAATATTAGATACTAAATTATTTTAGCCAAGAGGTTGAGGTCAAGACAGCCTTAATAGTGACACCTTTATAATCTTTTTGTTTTCCTTTGAAATTTCAAGATAAAACAACGAAATCACAGGTGGATATTAAAGAAGTTGTCAATTAGATTTGGACATAATAAGCATCTAATCAATAACCAATTTGCTTGCTTGCTTGTTGAGTTTGCCAAGCCACATCCACACCCACATAATGCATTTTAATATGCTTTTGGCATACGTTATCATCATCTTTTTTTTTTCTTTTTGTTTTCTTTTTGTGCTTGGTGTCATGCTTATCTAGGTATTTTTTGGAGGCAATTTTTATTTATAGTGCAACCACATTACGTATATATCACCAGATTAGCTGTTAATGTTTCATAAGATACATGGGAGAGAGGGACCCAATAATGTTGGAAGAGTAAGTTTTGTTCAAGGAAGCTCTATATGTGGATATCCCCTTTTTTTCTATCTTATTTGTGTGAAGGCAACCACAATTTTCATTTTGAATTGGAAAAAAAGTGTTACAATTTCATTCAAGATACTTAGAAAATAATCTTAATCCACATGATTGGGTTCAAATATTTAGTATTTTGTTGACATATTGTTTTAAAGAATATTATAAAATATAAAATTTAAATTATAATTGTTAATTTATATAATTAATTCTTCCTTAATTTTGAAATGAATGGCTACTTTTTGATATGTAATCCATTAGTATTTAAGTTATTTAATAATGAATATATTTTGTAAAAACTTTTCAATACACAAAAAAACTTATTATTTTTAATTTTATAAAAAAATTGACTAAAATTAGGATAATTTTTTTACACAATCCATGTTGGAGGAATTCCTCCTACCTCATCTTTTTAAACTATTAGCAACTAATGAACTAAAAAAAATTTAACCTAAACTGCTAGCAACCAATGAAATAAAATAGTTTTAACTTTTTAAAATTTGTCCTCAGTGCTATATGAAAATAAAAAGATAACAATACTCTTATATACTAATGAATAATTAAAATTTAATATTTAATTAAAGTGATAAAAACTAAAACTTAATACTACATATTTTAGATAATTTGATATTATTGATTTTAGCCTTCCAAGTGTATATGAGGCGAAATCATTATAAAATATCCTGTATATATTATCTTCTTATAGCACTTAAAGAGTAGGGATGTTTAAGAGTGATGATCTGGTGGAACCAAAAATCAACCCGACCAATTCAATTAAGTTCGTTATATAATTTTATATTTTATATTTTTATTGAACGAACCGAAGTGACCTAAAATTTAATTTGATTTAGTTTATTTTATATTTAAAAAATTTGATTAGCCAAATTAAAATCTCTCCCAATAGACGTATCTTTAATCACAAAGGTGAAGGACTCACATCACATGCCCTTTTATGTAGGCCAGCCGCCAGTGGACATGGTTTAAAAAAAAAATTGAAATAACATATTTATCAGGGAATGATCACAATTCACAAGCAGTATGTGCCTATAAAGTTAGTATCTCCTCTTTGAGCCATAACTTGTATCAAAAAGTGGATGCATTTCACTTCAAATTCAAAACTGGGATTGGAGCTAGCATCATGAGGGAATCATTTATTTTATTTTAAAAGGTCCAACTATCAAATTACCTTAAAGTTGGGAATCAAAAAAATCAAATTCATATTTCATTTATTATCATTATAACATCATTATTTAAGCCAAGTAATTAAAGTAGATAAGATGATATAGTTGGATGGTGTAATCTTATCATGAGTGTAATTATTAGCCTGTCTTTGGATGATTTAATATAAGTAGCATTATCATGGTGGTTGTCTTTGGTGTAATTATGCCCTTTCAAACCTTTACTTAAGTTTGGCTTTAATCAGACAAAGTATAATCTTTTATAAGATCATCTACAGCTATTCATGGCTAAACCTAATCAAAGAAGGCAAAATAAGCATTTTTTTTAATAATTACTTTGGATATTTAGTATTTATAAGAATTCAAATTAATTCAGATTGAGTTGAGAGAATTTGTAAAAGAAACAAAATTTTTTTAGCATTTGTCTTTTCATACAAAAAGTTCCAATTTAAGACGAATTGGATCTCCTTGCCACTTGAACAATTTTATTCAGAAATTTTTTAAACTAATAAAGAATCATACTCAACTCCATTTTGAATGTTTTTTTTAAGATTTACAGCCCCACAACTGAACTGGGAACAAAGAGATGGATTTCAGAAGCAAAGGATGAACCTGACCCATTCAATTATTCTTCTATGTAAGCAACATGAATGACCAACCTCAAACTAAAAGTCTTTTAGTATTGTAGTACCACCACAAAGTGATGGTACTCATCTTTGAAATTACAGGTAAAAGAAGCTTTTTCTTGGCTTGAAATCAATCATTTAGGGCTTTTTTTTCTTGGACATGAATGGGACCAATGAAGAAAGGAAGCAAGAACATGGAGGTCCAGTGCTGTATTTTATTTGGATATTATTCTCTTGGCACATATAGCCACTTAAATAAAATACTACTTCATGTCAAATCCTTTTTCCCTTGAAGTTATGGAAGCTTTAAAAAAACAAAAGGTAATGGGGTTGGGTCCCCTTCAAGAGGACCTTGAATCTGGAAAAGGCTGAAACATTTTAGGAACATTGTCCCTACTGCTATGAAGCGTGAGCTGTCCATGCACATGCTACCCCAAAACTGTGTTTGTTTTATAGGGAAATATGTAAAATAGAGAGAGATGAATTATTGATAAAAGAATTGTGCAAGTTGCCTTTTGTCATGGGGAACAAAGATCAGGCACATTGCCTGCCTCCATGTGCATTTGTTGGGGAACAAACTGGATTAGTGGGAAATCATTGGTATTTTGTAATAAGATTTGCCAGTCCCCTGAGCAAGTTTTTGTTGGTCTAAGATTAATTTTAAAAGATGAAATATCAAACATGAATTTGAAAATGTTGATTAACTTGGATTCAAGAAATTTGAGAACAAACTAGTTACAAGTTTGGTGACAGAATTCACAAATTCAGAAGTCAAATTATTTCAGAAATGGAGGATTTGAATTCTATTGCCGCTGTTGATTTTGATCGGCTCTGTTTTGTTGTGTTGGCTTTGATCTAAAGCAAATCATGCACCCCCTCCCCCTCAGGCCATAAGGGAACATCATCCACAATGAATGGTAGCACCATCAAAGAACAGTATATTCTCATACCACCAAAAAAGAAAAAAAAAACGACTGAAACCAAAATGAGATTGAATTTGACTGAGATCATCATGAAGCACATGTATTATTAATGTTCTTCTTCTTTTCACTAATATGTATCTCTAAAAATGCAGAAGGGCTGAAGGACATCCTTAGCATGCGGTTGGTCCAACTCCACTAATTCCCACCATTCTTCAGGATGTATTGTGATGCTCTTAAGAGATGGAATGGGAAGACAGAGAGGCAATCTCTTTAGTTTTAGGCAATCAACTGCATAAATTTCTTGGAGCGAATCACAAATCATTATTCCGCGACATATGCTCTTCAATTCTGGTAACTCTATCAGTTTCAAGAGCCTCAGCTTTGGAAGATTGAATGCAATTCTGTTAATAATGTAATGATTCTTGCTGTTACCAATCATCCTGTCTTGGCCTTCGACTTCTACTATCTCTTCCAGACTTTCGCAGGATCTAACTTCGATCAGTTCTAGGTTATGGAAACAATGCAGCAACCCAGAAGGAAACAACTTTTTTATACTTGAACAATATCTTATTGTAAATGTTCTAAGAATTGAAAAGGTACCATTAGATGGTAGTGATGCTGGAACAGCTAATTCACTGCTAAACAGGACTTGCAAGTTCTTTAAACAGTAAAGCTCCAGGGACTCTAGGCTTTTGAGCACGTTAGGGGAGAGCTGATGTGAAGCAAGCAAGCACTCTATTCCATCACAACTTCTAATTAAAAGAGACTTCAGTTCAGGTGCATTTTCAAGCTGACAAGCATCCTGCAAGCTTCTGATATCATGGCAATGTGCAATTCTTAGTTCTTGAATGTCTGTTGGGAGCTCAATAAAATCTTCTTCTCTCCTAACAGTGGAGTTATACAACTGAACTCCTTTACAGGAGTCGGCCTTGAGTAGTTTGAAATGAAAAAAATCCATGACGGCTTCATCCATAAGGTTCACTGCTTGACCAATTTTCAGGTTGTATTTGCTGAGAAGTTGTTTCTTCGAGCTCCATTCCATCGTTGAAAGAACATGGCAGTCCTTCAAGGATCGGATATATGTGTTGAACTCAAAGATAGAATTGAAATAACATTCCAAAAATTCCAACTTCTTCAACGATGCTACTTCATGTCCTTTAACTTTGCCAAGTTTCAAGAACTGCAGCTTGGAGAGCTTAGGCAATATCCCAGCCGGTATCTCCTGCAGTCCTGTGGCAAAGAGATTAAGATACCTGAGATTGGATAACAATTCCATGCCTTGAGGGACCCTTTCAACTCCACTATTACTGATATCCAACTTCTTTAGTAACCTGAGCTTTGCCAATGATGGTAAGTGGTTTAGCATTGAACAGTTTCTAAGCAATAATGCTGCAAGGCTTACTAAATTCGAGACAGAACTAGGCAATTTGTGAATGCCTGTATGAGAAAGATCAAGAACCTTGAGCCCATGCAACTGCGAGAAAAAAGAATCTGCAACGAATTCCAATTTTTCATTTTTGCATAGCAATAATGTAGAAAGATTCGGACACCTTGGCGAATAGCCAGAAGGAATTTCCTTGATGCAATTTCCTATAAATGAAGCTCTTGCCAAGTCTTTTGTCCACTTCACCTCATCTGGTAATTCACTTAGTTGCTTCCCAGCTTTAATCATCACCTTCGAACTATACTCCATTACTTGCAGAGCCATATCTCTAATCAAGTCATGCATCTTGACACATCTATAATATGTTCCAATTGTAAAACCTTCCAACAAGCATACATTTTCAAGTTTATTGAGCATGGTATGACCCTTATCAAATGCTGCTTGCCTGCTCTCGAATCCTTCTATTATTCCCTCAACAATTAAGTGCTCTATCAACTCCTCTCTCCAGATCCTGAAATCTTCCGGAAACAATGCACAATACATGAAACAATGTTGCAAAGCTGAATCATTCAAGTGAATATAGCTAAATTTCAATATGTGGAATAGCTCCTCCTTCACTTCCTGTCTAGCTTTAGATTCTTTCAGTTCCTCCAATGCATTCCTCCACTCACAAACATCATCCACTCCTCTCATGCTTCCAGCTATTGTAATAATTCCAAGTGGCAAACCTGCACATTCTTTTGTGATAGATTTTGCAATCATGTTAATTTCTAAAGGAAGTGTTGCATCATGCCCCAGTTTCTCCTTGAACAAGTTCCAAGCTTCTTCCTCAATAAGAGGCTCCACTTTGATTTTCATTTTACAACCCATTCGTCGACAAACCTCCAATGATCTGGTTGTAAGAATCAACTTGCACCTATTAACAAAAACTGGTATGCCAACCTTTTCAAAAGAAAAATAACTCCACAGATCATCCAGCACAAGAACATATTTCTGTTTTGTAATTAATGCTTTTGACAGTTTTGCAGCTCTTTTATTCTCATCATCTTCTTTTGACAAATCTAAATGAATGGTCTTGGCAATAAGATTCTGCAATTTATAAATGCTAAAATCCTGTGACACTGTGACCCACCAAACATGACCAAAAGTGTTTGATCTTTCTAAAAGCTGGTTATGGACATGTGTTGCCAATGCTGTTTTCCCCACTCCTGCCATCCCATAAATGCCAATGCACAAGAACTCATCTTTCATTAACCATTTCCAAATCCTCTCCATATTAATTCGAAACGCCTGCCCAGTTAATTCTGTTGCTAACAATGCATCTCCACCATTGTCATGTGCATCCATTACTAGCTCTCCTTGAAATTTGCCTTTCTCTATAAGCTCCATTGTTTCTACACTTAATTTGTGTACTCTTCTTCCCCATAAAAAGCTTAACCTACTCTCCTCCATATCTTTTTCCAAGAT
The DNA here is from genome assembly GCA_949671775.1 of Mallotus repandus. Classification (NCBI taxonomy): domain Eukaryota; kingdom Viridiplantae; phylum Streptophyta; class Magnoliopsida; order Malpighiales; family Euphorbiaceae; genus Mallotus; species Mallotus repandus. The sequence continues at coordinate 17,723 of CATIWM010564188.1, forward strand.
CTGGACCTCATTTTTTACCCTTTCTACATCTGACAACCAATTGCTAACTTCATTTTTTCGTTTCCTGAGGGAAGATGATTCTGCATTTTCTAATTCTAAAACAATATCTGCCTCTAAACTTTTCAGTTCTTGCAATTTTCTCTGGAGAATCTGCTTCTTTTCCTCAGAATTCCAATTATGTTCCACTACTTCTTTCAACTTTTGCAAATGCTCCATCCTAGTATCACAGTACCATAAACTTGTTAAGTACTTCAGCTTATAGGTAAAAGCTTGTCAAGGTATATAAACTCTATAAAGAAAATATAACAATGCACCTGCAAACCTGGAAATCTTCTTTTATACATGAAGTTGCACAAAAGCAGTTAATGCATTAAACTTAATATGGAACCATTATTATCAACAAAGGACTAACTAGAAGGAAATTGTGCCCGTTAATAAAAGTGGGACTCTGCTCCAGTTTTCTTCACTACATGAATAAATTCAATGTTTTCTGGTAAGGTATCACTTACCATTTGCCAGTACCCAGCAGCCTTATGTTTTGAACTTTGTAGTCACCATTTTTGTGATAGTTGAGTTTCAAATATTTGAGATACCATTTAATGAGATAATCAAACTGGATTAAAGGCCATATAAAGATCCTTGTTCAATGAAGTTAAATTGATGTTAACTAGCCCAAGATCAAAACTATTTGATCAAGTTAAAATATATCAATAATTCAATATCTATAGGCATCATCAAGTAATCAAATTTAAGACTCAAAAAAAAAAAAATTGTTCAAGAAATATAAAGTTCTTACCTTTTTGTTTCTTGTTATTGAAATGCAAGAAGATGATTTGTATGTTCAAGAGCTTAAATGATGATTAGAATTTACAAGATACACCCAAAACAGAGATGATAAAAAAAATCTCCATGTTATTTGATAGGAATAGGATGAGAAAAAGAGAATTATGGGATGGGATTATCCAAGAAAATGTAGAATGAACTCTCTAGAGTGTCAAAGAAACTTAAACTGCAGTTGAAAATAAGGACTTTATCCTTTCACATTGACAAACTGAAGTTGAAAATAAGGACTTGATCTTTTCACATAGACATTATTGCAAAGACCAAATAAGATAATATAACAGGTGTAAGCACCCAATTTCGGAATGACTAGAGCATGAATATGATAGAGGAACCGATGATAAAAATAGACTGTAAAATTAGATTTATTGGTTTTAAACTAAATTGTAAATTATTTTTAGGAACTATTATTTTAATTTTAATTTTAATTATTGTTATTATTAATTTTCTTTTTTTTATTTAAAATAGGTTTTCAAAAATTTTTTTTTTAAGTTTTTTCATAATTTCAACCAAAATACACAAGATGGCCAGCCATCTTGCGTTTTTTGTTTTACTGCATTTACGTTTTTTTTTTCCTATTCCCGACCGAAAATGTAGATTTCCGGTCGGAAATCTACCTTTTCCGTTTTTTTTTCCTTTTCCCGATCGGAAATGTACCTTTTCCGTTTTTTTTTTATCAATTTCCCGACCGGAAATATAGATTTCCGGTCTGGAATAGGACTTTTTCGATTTTTTTTTTCAATAATTTATTTATTTATTTATTTTATTTATTTATCATTTATTATTAGATTTTGATTAGGTTATTTTGATAAGTATTTTTATTTTATTAGATAAATGTGTAGATAAAATTTATTTATTTTGTTTAGATAAATAATAAAATAATTTATTT
>CATIWM010564265.1:0-12576 GCA_949671775.1 Mallotus repandus
ATAGAAAATAAAACACAAAACCAGCAGAAGAAACTAAACCACTAAAATAAAAGGGCCAATAAAAAATCAGCAATGCAGGCAACAACAGAAGAATAGACCAAAGCAGCTGCAAAAGAAAATAGCAAACTCCAAGATAGTAGATAGGCAAAAGGGACATAAACCTTTGGACCCATGAAAACAAAACAACAGGCGAAACACATCAGACAGACATAAAATGCAGCAAAATTCAACCAATAGAAACAACCACTTTTCCAAGGCGACTTGCAGCAAATAGAGATAGAAAAAAGCTTAGCTGCAATAACTAAATCATGAACGCCCCAAACACTCTAGTTGAAGTAGCCAGCAGACACAGCCAAAAAGCAAAGACAAATAAATATTATTGATTTCAAAAGAGAGAATTCAAAAAAAAAAAAAAAAAATACCCCAACAGGTTTTGGGATATTTTCGGGATCAGAACTACTTATAGAATATAGTTTGATGTCTAAATTGTCCAATTTAACATATCTACGAAGAAAAAATAATCTTGTTTCAACTTTGAGAATATCATTGGTAGCAATGGTCCATTGAAAATGTATAGGTTCTTAAATAACTTGAACATAATCGAAATATGTGATATCCATGCAAAGATCATACTCAAATGGAAGTGATGTCAACTTTCTCAAAAAACTAATTAATCTGCAGTTCATCCTATCAACATCAATATGAGCATGACTAATACTCGACAAATAATCAATGTCAACTATGTAGGACTCCACAAATAAATGGATATGTAAGATTGATGATGTTAAATCTCACCCTCCATACATATCCAGAGATAAATGCATCATGTATGCCTTCTCCGATCCATTTGATGATCCTTATGGAATAGAAAAATGATGCAGTGAAGTCCCGATTATATAAAAAAAAAGAAATTGGTGCTTTTGACGATTAAAGTTTGACATGGTCCAAACTTATTCTGGTGACATTTTTATAATAATTTTTTATTCATGCACATATCCTTAGGTTAATTTTCACTGGCCAAGTAGTCTGTTGCCTAATTGCAGTATCTTGGAGGCCAAATTAAATCCTGGATTATATGAAAACCACCATTAACTAATATTTGTCTAGCGATTCTTGCATTCTCAACCATTCATTCCTCCTATAATCAAAATTTTGATCACCCGTAAGATGATATTTTGGATCACAAATTAGATTCATTGCAACCTCTACATCCCTTGTACATATAGATGGTTTAAGTCCCCTAACAAGAAATTTTTTTTATATTCAGAATCAAACTTTAAATTTCTACCTCTTGAATAGTTAGGACCTTTCCCAACGATTAGCACTGAGCTAATAGCGGTATACCTCTGTGGTCTCGACAAATAGGTCCTACCCATCTATCATCTTTACCTCATAAAGAATCATCGAAGTTTAATTTGACTTTACCAGATTCAAAAGAAGTCCATTGACATATAGTGAATCACAATTTTTAGTAGTGTTTTGGTTAAATGAAGAAACAAATATCTAAGCCTAATAACAACTTGATTAAGGGTTTTTGCAACCATATGCGGCCACCCCAAGAACACATTACAACAACTTGTTAAAAGTTTTTTAAGCCTCAAATCTTGTTTAAGAGACTCTTTGAAATAAATCCATATTTAGTTAAAATTGGAATAAATCCATTCTATATTCATTCAACAATGCTTGCGCTTGTACTTGTATAGAAAAAATAACTTATAATGATGAAATAAGAATTAAACTAAATTTTGTAAACAAGTAATAAGAAAAAGTTAAAATTGAAAATGTAGTGGAAATGGAGTCATCAGACTAGGCTAATTTTGACCTAATTTATCAAAATAAAGTATAGGAGTATAGTAAGAAAAAAATAATATTCTGATTTGTGCTTTTTTTTTAAAAAAAAATCTATAATTATGAAATAAGAATTAAACTAAATTTTATAAACAAATAAAATAAAATGTTAAAATAAATATTTTAACTGAAACGGAATCATCAAATTTTTTCCTAAATTGATGAAAATGAAGTCTAGGTGTACAGTAAATAAGAAAATAATTTGCTTTTATATCCGATTAATTGAGAATGCACTAAAATACAAAGAAAATGAACGAAATCCTTGCCCAATAACATTTTTGTTCAATGGTTGGATGTAAATGCATAATGAGAGCATATAATGTTTTATTAAGTTAATAAGACTATGAATATAGGGTGGACAACTTTGTTAAAGCACATATTGAGCATAAAACATCAAACAATATATATATAAGCCTATTTATAAAATTAGTCATAATTAAATTACTAAAAATAAGTAAATAAAAAAAAATTAAATTACTAAAAATTAGTAAATAAGAAATTAATAAGAAATATGTTCATGTAACATAGTAACATAACTTTTGTATTTTTTTTCCATTTCCATAACAAGCACGACAGAGATAAATAATAAAAAAAACAGCAACAAAAACAAAAATAAAAAGAAAACTAAGTGGTAATACTAATACTAACTTCAACACACATTCATAACTGATATAATAACATAGCATAATATCTTAATGGTCGATATTATGGTGCTCATCTCTCTCTTCTTTGATAAAAAAAGTTTTAAAGCACTTCATGTGAGAGCATTTATGCTCTTGTTGATATGGTTATATATGCACTGTAATGTGTTCTACTAATTGTGTTCTACTTTTAAAGCTTACATTACCGTGGCAGTATTAACGTAGTCACATTGTACATATACTATTTGTTATTAGTTAGTTACTTTACACTTATCTTTTGTAATTCTTTTGTAATTTCAACACTATATAAATACTTACTGTAACTCTAATACAACATATATGAAAAATCATTAATTTTCTTCATCTACTTTTACATGGTATTAGAGCCTAAAATGGCTTCAAACACCGAAACACAACTAGTTGTTCCCTCTTCTTCTTTTTCTTCTTCTTCTTCCTCAAACTGTACTCAAATTAATTTTTCTGTCAAACTCAATTCAAGAAATTATCTTGCTTGGAAAACCCAACTCATACCTCTCCTAAATTCCCGATATTTAATGGGATTTGTTGATGGTTCTAAACCATCACCTTCTCAAACAATCATGAACACATATAATCCACCATCTCCAATTCTAAATCCTGATTTTCAGACTTGTTTTAAAAAAGATCATATGTTGCTTACCTAGATTCTCTCCTCCCTCACCGAGACATATTTCCTTACATAGTGGGTGTAACATCTTCACGACAAGCATAAATTGCACTCGCCAACACTTTCAGAGCTGTGTCTCAAAACTGGTAGCTGCAACTTCACATAGAGTTGCAAGAGTTGAAGAAAAATGATGTCTCTATTACCAAATACCTTCGCAAGGCCAAATCAATTGCTGATGAATTGGCAGCAGCAGGGAGAAGCATGATGGCTGTTAAGTTTAACGCGATAATTTTTCGCAATATTGGATTTGAATATCAAGGGATTTTCTCTTCCTTGAACATGCGAGTTGAACCTGTCACTTTCAATGAGTTGCATAGCCAACTTGTCTCCCTTGAAATCCTTTTGAAGAGCAACGCCAAATCCTATACAGCCAACTATGCCTCCTTTAATCATGCTCAAAAACAACCACTACTCCCCACACCACCCATTCCACCTTTTTCACCTTCAATTCGGCCATCTTCTTCACCCCACTTCTTTAACGAACATTCTTGCCCTCCATGGCAAACTCGACCATGCAAAGGAGGCATTTCATGCCAAATTTATAGGCTGCATAATCATACTACAGCAGTGTGTCGACGAAGGTACCAACAACAGCACTCCTTCCCTACTGCACTGCAGGCTCACATCGGGTTTAATCAGCCTACTCCTTCGCTTCAACCTTGGCTTGTTGATACTGAAGCTTCATCACATATTACTCCTAACCTGGGCTCTCTTCATCTTCCCCAACAATTCAATGAATATGACAAGCTTTATATTGGTGATGGAAAAGGTTTGGACATAACATATACAAGTACCTATTATCTTTTTACTCCTTCACAATCTTTTATTTTACCAAACACTCTTCATGTTCCTCAAATATCTAAGCCATTAATTTTTGTTCATAATTTTTTCATTGATAATCATTGTTATTTTGAATTTTGGCCTTATTCTTTCCTTGTTAAGGATCAGGATTCCAGGAAGACTCTAGTGACAGGAGAAAATAGACATGGCTTGTATCAATTCCCCACCAATTCCACCAATGTCTTTCTTGCTGATCATAAAAATTCTTATGATTTGTAGCACTCTCGTCTCGGTCATCCTTATCGCCAAGTTCTCTCCACCATTGCCAAGTAAAATAAAATAGACATCACAGAAGCTCCTTCTTTACCTTGTTCTTCTTGTTTGTTAGGAAAATTTTCCAAGTTACCTTTTGCTTCAGTTAATCATAAATCTAGTGCACCATTTCAAATTTTGAATTCAGGTGTTTGGGGTCCTTCCCATGTTCTTTCAAATATTGGTTATAAATATTTTATTCATTTTGTTGATGATTTTAGTCGATATACTTGGATTTTCTTTCTTAAGAACGAAAGTGATGTGTACAATGTCTTTGTTAATTTCCATGAATTTGTCAAAACACAATTTAACACAAAAATTCAAGCCTTTCACTTGGACTAGGGAGGCGAATTTCAAAAGGTCAATTAATTCCTCAAAAATCATGGAATAATACATAGAATAGTCTGCCCCTATACACATGAATAAAATGGGCTAGCAAAACGCAAAATTCGACATATTTTCGATATAGGCTTAACTCTGCTTGCCCATAGTCATGTGCCTTTAAAATTTTGGCCACAAGCTTTTGATACAGCTGTCTCCCTAATTAATGTCATGCCTACACCAACTCTCAAAAATGCCATGCCTCATTCAAAATTATATGGTCAAGATCCAAATATACATGATTTAAAAAATTTTGGATGCTATGGTTACCCACTTCCTTGACCATACAATAAATCCAAATTTAATTTTCGGACTATACCTTGCATTTACTTAGGTCCTCCACCCATACATCGTGGTCACTGATGCCTTGATCCTTTAAGTGACTGAATATACATAGTTCACCATGCTAAATTTGATGAGGCAAAATTTCATGCTCACATAACTTCACAGACGTCTTTAACTACACCTCCAAGTTTAACAAATTGGTTGCAATTGACAACAAGTCATGTCTATACTAATATCTCAAGTAAGTCTTCTAAATCCTTATCCTACTCTTCTTCTTTTTCTAATTCCCAAACCACTTCAAACACTTTACCAACTTCTACATCAAGCTCACCTTTATCCTCATCTTCTATTAATGATTTTCAATCCAACCCACCGTCTACTTTAAGTGATTTCCACTTAGTGGTTGACCTATCTTCTTACCTGAACTAACTCTCCTAAAATAACTCAAACACATCCAACCATCAACACCTATCTTCTAACCGTACCCATCCTATGTATTTACGTCCCACTATAATGCAACGACGTCAAGCTCATCTCTCCAATACCCATTCCACACCGTCCCCTCTTCACCTTAAACCAACGACCTTTACCCTTGCCAATAAATATCCAGAATGGCATCATGCCATACAAGGCAAGTTTAATGCCTTGCTACAAAATCATACCTGGCAATTAGTACCAAGACCTTTCAATCATAATATTATTGGGAATAAATGAATTTACAGAATCAAGAGGAATCCAAACAATACCATCTCCCGCTACAAAGCACGACTTATAGCAAAAGGATACAATCAACAAGATGGTGTTGATTATTATCAAACATTTAGCCTAGTGGTCAAAACAACAATAATTCACACCAAACTCTCCTTGGCAGCAATGAATAAATGGAGCTTGCAACAGTTGGACATATCAAATGCATTCCTTCACGAAGAGCTCACTGATACAGTTTACATGGAACAACCTCAGGGTTTCATCAATCCACAATACCCTGACCATGTTTATCTTCTAAAACGCTCTCTTTATGGCCTTAAACAAGCACCACGTGCTTGGTTCTCAAGACTCAACAATTTTTTAATTCAACATGGATTCACTGCTTCTAAGGCTGACATTTCCATGTTCATTTTTTGCCAACAACATGACTTAGTCATTTTATTTATCTATGTTGATAACATCATTGTTATAAGTAATTATACTATGCTCATTCAACAGGTAATTAAAAAGCTACAAACAGAATTCCCTATCAAAGATGTACAAAGGCTCCAATACTTCCTTGGCATCCAAGTTAATCACTCCTCCACTGGTGTTTCCATTCATCAACAAAAATATTTACAAGATTTTCTTGTCAAAACCGGCATGTAGGATGCCAAGGGATGTCTCACACCGATGGCCACTACTCCATAACTGTCAAAGCATGTCGGCAAACCACTTGAACTGCCCCATCTATATCGCCAAGTGGTAGGAGCTCTACAATATGCCACTTTCACTCGACCAGACATTGCCTTTACTATCAATAGGCTTTGTTAGTTCATGCACTTCCCTACAGATGCACATTGGTCAGCAGTCAAACAGCTCCTAAGGTACCTCAAACACACAATCAATTATTCTCTTCACTTTGCAACCGACAACAAGCTCTCTCTCTCCAGTGTTTTTCTGATAATGATTGGGGTGGGTGTCCCGACACTAGGTGATCAAAGAAGTGGTTTTGGTATTTACCTTGGCAACTCTCTCATCTCTTAGAGTGCCAAGAAATAAGTCACAGCAGCTCGATCATCCACAGAAAGTCAGTATAAAGCTCTTGCCAATGCCGCTGCTGAATTAATCTGGATTCGTTCTCTATTGCATGAACTTGGCATTTCCTTACCAAGCCAACCTATCTTGTGGTATGACAATATTGGTGCAATTTACTTGTCCTCAAATCCCATCTTCCATGCTCGCACCAAGCATATTGAATTAGACTTCCATTTCTTAAGAGAACAAGTTGCCCGAGGACTAATTCAAATTAGTTACATCTTTACAAAGGATCAAATAGGGGACATTTTCACCAAGCCATTGGGAGTTCGGTCATTTCAACATCTCCGCTCCATGCTGCGTTTAATTCCTCACTCCCCATCAACTTGAGGGTGGGTATTAACGTAGTCACATTGTACATATATTATTTGTTATTATTTAGTTACTTTACACTTATCCTTTGTAACTTCAACACTATATAAATACTTACTGTAACTCTAATACAACATATATGAAAAATCATTATTTTCCTTCATCTACGTTTACAGGTAGCACATGCTATCATAATTGTTGCACTAAAATTTGTTCCTTTGTTAATGCTTTTTTTTTTTTTTTGCTTGAACTAGAAACCATTTAAACAATAAAATACTAGAATGAATATTTGTCAATTTAAGAAAACAAAGAAGAGGCTACCACATGATAGGAAGGAAGAGGAAGTGTAGGCAAGATGATTATGTGGTAGGTCAATATTTGTGACAATATATTTTAATGGTAGTTGTTGAAGAAACTATAAATATGAACAAGTCTCGAGTATGGGTATGATTTGTTGCCCTTTTTTTTTACCAACTAAAGTTCATTAAACAATAGGGGAAAGTATACAAGCTTCAATAAATAAACTCAGCCAACAACAAAGTCAGTCACTAATTTTACTTCTACTATCATGCACCTAAAAGGTAGAAGTAAATAATTATGACTAACCTAAAGTAAGCAAAAAATAAAAAGAAAACCTAGCTTCTTATGTTTTGCTGGATGAGTCAACATTGTTCATAAAAAAAGTCTTCCTTTGGTGATGACTTGACTTGGGGGGACCTAGCAAGATCCTTCTGTAAAAAATAGAACAGGTTTGTGAAAAAGGATTTTTGTATATCTTATGAACAACATACATACATGAATATATAATACAAAGACAAATGAGTATTAGAGTTACAATACAATATAAACTCTTAACAATATTAACAAAATAAGTCTTATCCTTTAACACCCCCCCCCCCCAAAAAAAATCGTTGGGTCTGATGAAGTGAGAAGCTGAAGCTTGAAAATAATGTGCTAAAATGGACACAGACTCAATGGTTTGGTGAATATATCAGCAAGCTGATCTTTGCTTGAAAGAAATTGGACACGAATAGCCCCGTTTGCTACTTGTTTGCAAACAAAGTGGTAATCGAGCTTGATGTGTTTAGTTCAAGCATGAAAGACTGGGTTGGATGACATGTAGATAGCACCAATGTTATCATACCACAATGTAGTAGGAGAAGAAAATGAAATACTAAATTTGGAGAGGAGATTTTAAATCCAAAGCAATTCACTTGTAGTATTGGCAATAGCTTTATACTCACTTTTAGACAATGACTGAGCCATAATGGTTGCTTTTTATCACACTATGAAATGAGGTTATTGCCAAGATAAACTGCATACCTATTGGTTGAGCGATGATCATCGAGGCAACCACCCCAGTCGCTACTGTGAAGCATTGAAGATGGTGTGATAGGCATCGGTTAAAGAAAAGAGAGTAGTGAAGGCTGTGTTTGAGATAACAGAGTAACCTCTTTAAAGTTTGCCAATGATTTTTAGTAGGAGCTTGCATGAATTTACATAGCTTATTGATAGAAAATGCTATGTTAGGTCGAGTTAGTGTTGCATATTAGAGAGCTCCTACCAACTATCGATAAAGTTCTAGTTTAGCAAAAGAGAATCCATCATGTTTGCGAAGAGAAGAAGTAGTGGCCTTGGGAGTCATACAGCCCTTTGCATCTTGTAACCTAGATTTTTGAAATAAATCATAAAGATACTTGGATTGATTAAGTGGATTCCCTTTGGAGAGTGTTGTACTTCAATTCCCAAAAAGTAGTGAAGTTGGCCAATGTCTTGAATCGGAAACTCAGTTTTGAGTGCTTGTAAAATGGATGAAATTAAGGATGAAGATGAACCGATCAAGATGATGTCATCGACATAAACAAGTAGGAAGATCATATATGAATCACGACGTAAAATGAATAGTGACTAATCAGCTTTGGAAGTGGAAAATCTGATGGACTGAAGATGAGTGAACTAAGCCCGAAGTGCTTGGCAAAGTCCATATAAAGATCAATGGAGCTTACATGCATAATTCGAATGAATTAGGTTAACAAATCCTTGCAGTTGAGTCATATACACTAAAGATTCAAGAAATCCATATAAAAAGGCATTTGAGACATCGATTTGCTGAAGTTGCCAGTGATTCATAGAGGCTAATGAAATGATGAGACGGATGGTTATTGATTTCACTATCGGACTAAAAGTATCTATGAAATCAACTCCACTTTGTTGATGATAAACTTAGCAACCAAACGAGCCTTGTATTTAGAGATAGAATTATCAGGATTTCTTTTGATACAATATACCCATTTATTTCCAATGATATTCTGATTTAAAGGTTTAGCTACAAGTGTCCAGGTTTGGGTTTGAATGAGTGCATCTAGTTTATGTTGCATTACTTCTCTCTAAGGTTTATGTTTGTTTGCTTCGGTAAATGATGTTGGTTTAGGTGGATAGGAAATAGATAGTGAGGTGAGTAAGGCTTGATGTTTGGTCACTATGGATTGGTGAAGGGTTATGGGATGGGTTCGGTGTGGTGATGTTGGTGGATGTGGAGCAGTGGTACAGGTTTGTTATAGAGGTAGCTGGTTTGATTTACATTGGGATATATCAACAATGAGATCAAGACCAAGGGAAGAGAGTAGAGTAGAATGATTCTTAGAAGAGAAGGATAAGGGAGAGGTTGGTTGTGATATGTGTGAATCAATTTGAGAAAAGTTTGTAATTGGTTCGGTATGAGAATATATAGAAGAGAGAGAGTGAGAGGTAGAGGTAGAGTTAGGATAGGATAAGGATAACGTACCTAATGTTGTGGTCAAATCAAAATGGAGTTGTAGCCAAGGATTGGCAACTGATGGTGTTGTAGTGGAAGTAGACTGCTGAGAGGAGAGTTGAGTGCATGGGAATGTTATCTCAATGAACCAAACATGTCTGGCAATATAGATACAACCAGATTGGAGATCAAGACAACGATGGCCTCGATGTTGATGTGATAGACACACACTCCTTCGACCTGAATGAAAATTTGTACTTGTTATAAGGTCGAAGAAGAGGAAAGACTGAGCATCCAAACACTTTTAATTCCTTGTAATTTGGTATTGAACCAAACAATTTTTCAAAAGGACATTACTGAGTAAGAGATGGTGAGGGTAAGCCATTAATCAGTGTAACTGCAGTATCAAAAAAATATGGCCAATATTTGAATGGTAAAGAACAATGTGCCACTAAAGTAAGTCTGATGTCTATAAGATGCCGTATTTTTTGCTCAGCGACCCCATTTTGTTCATGGGTTTGTGGGCATGATAAGCAATGAATAATTCCTTTTGAGTAAAGATATGTAGACAATTTTTGAAACTCTCCACAAAAATCAGATTGTAGAGCTTTCTGTTTGGTGCTAAATTGTAGTTCCACAAGCTGAATAAAATTAACAAAGATTTGATGAACTTCACTTTTAATTTTCATGAAATACATCCAGGTAAACCTTGTGTAATCATCCATAAAAATAATAAAATATTAAAATCCAAGATTTGATAACATGGGTATCGGACCCTAAACATCGGAATATAGTAGCTCAAATGGTCTTTTCAAATGATGTTCAATAGGATATAAAGGAAATTTTTAATGTTTTCCCACTAAACATGAACTACACTAGACTTTATTTCATGATTTTGAAAAAGAAAGATGATGATCATCAACAATTTGCTTGGTGGTTTGCTGAGATGGATGGCCAAGACGAGCATGCCACCTTGTTAAAGGAATTTTCTCAATAAGTAAAGCTGATTGAGGTGGAAATTTGTAAAGTTCTTGGTTAAGTGCTCCTCTCAAGAGTTCTCTCCTTATGGTCTGGTCCTTGATGAGAAAGAAGGAAGGCCAAAATTCAAAATAACAATGGTTATCAGTAGTGAATTTTTGAACCAAAACTAAAGGTTTAGTTCTATATAGAACATGTAAAGTATTATTTAAATGAAAAGAGTGAGTAGGGGTAGTGATAGAACAGATACTAGAATTTTGAATTAGCAAAGCCTGATCATTATTGACAAAGAGAAGCTCAAAAGTCTCAATTGGTTGTGGAAGTTGCAAAGCACTCAAGTCAGGTGTAATGTGGGAGGTTGCCCCAGTATCAGCGATCCAGGGTTGAAGAGAGGGTGAAGGACGATGATGAGCAAGGTTGGCCTGAGGTGAATAATTCTGCTGATAGGCGAATGATGGATTATTATATGTCTGATACTGTCGTCTATAAACATTTGCATATGATTAAAGATGCAATAAATTTGGCAGCCACTATATTGTCTGCTACCACCACCACGACGTTTCCAAGGTTGAGGCCCATTGTTGCGGCCTAAAAAAGATGAAGGAGCAGGTGAGATGGGCATAGGCGGAGTAGGTAGCAAAGGTAGGGCAGTACCTGGTGTGTTTGTTTTGATTTGTTATTTGCTTTATTTTTATCATTTGCGCTTTTTTATTTTATTTTTATTCATTTTAGGCCCAAAGCTCACATTATGTATTAACTTAGTAAATAATAGGTCTTTAAAATTGGTTTTAGGTTTTAATTAACTTTAAAATTAATTTAGACCCATTTAGGTTAAATTAGACTTATGCCCATTTTATTTAATAAAATAAATTTAGATTTAACTCAGCCCATTAATTTAGCATTTCTAAAATAAATAGATTTAAAATCATTTCATTTAAATTAAAATCAGTAGAATTAGGCCCATTAAATTAAATCCATTTTTCTTTTAAAATTTGGTAGACTTAGGCCCACTTTCTAGAATTAAAACTTGATAGACTTAAACTCATTCATTAATAAAATGTAGGATCACTCTTAGTTCCATTTTTCACTTTATAAATAAAATATATAGATTTAGCTAACTTAAATTAAAATCAATGTAGAATAGACTAATTTAGGGACGTTGCGTCTTATGAATGCATTTTTTATGTGCTCTTTCAGGACTAGTTGTCTTGGGTGTTGATTGCTAAAATAGGGTTTAATATGAAATTGCATATACTTAGAGAATAAAATAGTAATTCATAAACTAATTCTAAATGAACTTGAGACTAAAAGAAGTTGGTATTCCGTATCCATAATTTCCTAGTTGTGGTGCTAACTCTCTTTTAGAGAATCGAGCTACCACCACCTTTGATTTGTCCCAGTTATTACCCTGGGTAGCGACTCCTCATCTCCATACCATGTCTTTGTGATATAGTTAGTGTGTTCCTTGGAGCCCTAAGCTCAAACAATATCGCGGTTGCTAAAATCTTGGACGCGCGCTAAACCTCGTCGTCTACAAATTTGTCTCTGCAGGCTAAGAATCATCAATAATAATGCCTAAAAAAACACTAAAAGTGCAAAACTAAATTTTAAAAATATAAGAATTTTTCAATTCAGATATTACAGTAGATCAAAATACTATACAATGCAGCAACAAACATTAACCCGTTAACATCCAAAGTTTGCTCCTTACATCAATCAATATGTGCTCCCATAAAAATAATCAATTGATTAGCTCTTTCAAAACATTAGGCTTTATTTGAATATAGATTTTT
>CATIWM010564330.1:0-14166 GCA_949671775.1 Mallotus repandus
TTGTGAGCAAAACTCGGAGAATATATATGAGACATAACAACGCAATTTTCTTTCTTTTTTTTTAATGCACTAGAAGTCAATAGTTAAAAATTTCCAGACAATGAAGCAAATAATAATTGTTCTGCTTATAAATAGTAAAAACAATAATTCAGATTTAATAATAATATGCAACTAATACTCACAAATGAAGAAATTGGAATTTTTTTAACGGTGTTATTTGTTAATATTTTATAAAATCATGACGGTTAATTGTTAATATCAGCAAAAATAAGGTGGGAACATCTAATCCTAATTATGGGTATGGAGCACTACCAATGCGGCTACCACGAATGAACCTAGGACTTAAGGATTTATATGAATTTATGTAACATTATCACATGGATATGAAACTTATTATTTTGTGAGTCATTAATAATAAATTGAACCTGCATACATATAAAAAATTTTATATGAAATCCGATTTAGGTTTAATTTTTTCTTTAAAGTAGCAATATGGGTATATAATGCATTAAATTTATATTTTTATAGTTTAGTCAAGACAGAATATTCATAATAAAATTTCAACGAAAAAATCACAAGGTATATGCAAACTTTAATAGAATGAGAATAGAATGAACTTATCATTTATCAACTTAGCAAAAATAGCTAATGACTAATTGTTGTATACAAAAGACCAACGCATAATTATTTATAATGATGTCCTGCATTGTTAGGTTAATAGCCAACCGTGCTATAGGATATAGATTCCTGGGTCGATCCCGTCCTACACCTCATTGTTTAAAAAAAAATAATAATAATAAGGAGATGTTTGAACAAATTTTTTCAAAATTATAGTTAATTTTTTTCTCATCTTTAAATCTCCGTGTTTTCTTAAACATTTTTTTATTTTCTGTTTTCACTTTTATTGTATGTCATTCTCTTCTTCTTCTCCTCCTTCTTCATCTCTTCGTCATATCCTTTTCATTTTTTATTTTGTATGTCTTTATTGAAAAGAACAAACCCAACTCATATATTTTGCAATTAAATTTTTAGCTGAAATCTTATAAAACTCCACTTCTCTTTTTTTTTTTACTATTTGAAACTCACCATGTCACATATCATTAAGAATTGTAATAGTTAGATGTTAATTTTCATTATTTTTAGTTGTTATTACTTGGGTTATTCTTGAGTCTTCTTCTTCTTGTTTTATTCTATTTTAATTGGGTTTATATTTCAATTTTGTTTTCATTGAATTGGCTTTAAAAAATCTAAAGCATTATTTGTTATTTTATTTGGTTGAAAAAATTTTAAACTTTATTTGTGTTGGGTATACGACCAAAGTCCCACATTGGTTAGATCATGAGTATATAAGGATGGACAAATATCTCCATTGGTATGAGGCCTTTTGGGGTAAAGCTCAAGAGCAAATCCATGAAGATTTATGCCCAAAGTAGATAATATCATACCAATGTAGAAATATGTGGTGTCTATGGTACAACAAGTGGTATTAGAGTCATGCCCCAAAGTTAGTTGTGGTGGATAAATCCTCGGAATGTCGAACGAAGGTGGTGGGCCCCTGTGATCCGTAGATGAGCTCTATTGGATAGGCGGTGTGTTCTTCATATGCTTCATTGATGTGTCCTGACCCTAACATGGTGAAGTGGAGAGGAAGTTGACATAGATAAAGCAAAACTCTCAAGTCAGGTAGTGTTCTCCGGTGGGCCCTGATGATAGTTCTTTTAGAGGTTGTTTCAGTTTATTTATTTGGTTGTTTCAATAATTATTTTGTTGGTTGTTTTCCTTTATTTTATTTGGTTGTTTCAGCGGTTATTTTGCTGGTTATTTCGGTTAATTGTTTTAGTTTATTTTATTTGGTTGTTTCATCGGTTGCTTTGGTTTATTTTATTTGATTGTTTCAACAGTTATTTTGTTGATTGTTTTGACAATTGTTTTGATTATTTCAATGATTATTTTAATTGTTTTGACGGTTATTTTATATATATTTTTATTTAATTTCAAATAAAAAAATCCATTGTTGTGCATGTTGAATAAAACTCCATGCCTAACAAATCACAACAGTATTTGTTTAAAAAATAAAATAAAAGGTACCAAAATAACGAAAAAAATTATTTAATTCAAAATTAAAAAAAGCCATTGTTCTGCATAATTAATAAAACTCCATACCTAACAAATCACTATAGTATTTGCTTAAGAAAAGGAAAAAAAAAAAAAAGAGAGACCGACATAACAAAAGAATTTGTTTTTCAATAAGTGTAATGCAAAAGCAATGACAAGCGTATTTGATGAACAGAGTGAGTACGTATTTTTGAAAAAAGAAAAACTTTTTACAAAAATCAATTTTGAAAAGAAAAAAGTTAATCGGTTTTTAAAGTTTTTTTTTTTTTTGGTTATTTTTGAAAAATCCTACAAAAATTATTTTTAAGGATGATATCAAGACAACAATTAACAAGTACATCCCTCAAAAAAAAAAAAAACACAATTAACAAGTATAATTTTTTTGTTAAAAAAAAGTATAATTTTATTAAAATCCTAAGACCAAACAAGAGATTCTAGCTATGGCCAGAGGCCCAATTCTTGGTTTCTTTAATGGTCAATTTGAAACTATGTTTTTGATCAATGATCCAGCCCAATAAATGGAATCAATCCTCAGTGGAATTTCCATAAACCATCTCAATTTTCCTTTGTTGGAAGAATTTCTCAACTCAATTTTCATTACAGTACTTGATTTCTTAATTGTAGCTAATTGGCTTTGCGATCCTGCATTAGAAATGTAGCAGGCTTTTACAAAATTTTAGTTGATATAAGTATGTCTCATGTTTTAGTTTACGAAGTATAGCTTCCACATGCTCATAACTGCCAAATTCCGAATTCCGATCAAATTCGTATCCCTTTTCATTTGAAAACGGTAAATTAAATTTGTCATACTGTACTTCAGATGATCGACATTATAAAATTAAGGTCATAAGTTCGATTCTTCTTCATTCCTTGACTTTGTCGCTGTAAAAAAAAAAAAATACACATTTAAGCTATTTGAATTTTACAAGAAATAACGATTTCCCAAGTTCTCAAAACTTATTCATTTTGGGCCTATAGTAAAAAAAATCACAACTTTTTTTTTCATCTTTCGTATATTTATACCCAATTTTAAAATTTGGCAAAACTATCTAATTTGATATATTATTTATAATTTTAGTACAATTTAATATATTATTTATAATTTTAACACAATTGTGATTTGATCATGAATTAAAAAATAAAATACATATATAACATTTGAGGTGAATTAACTAATATCTATTATTGTAGTTTCACATTTATATGAAGACTTAAAATAGGTAAAAAAAAAAAGAGATGAATATATTCTCTACAAATTAAATAAAATTTTCATTCTCATTTTTATATATTCTTAAATTATTAAGATTAAAGTATAACTAATTATTGTAATTAGTATTTAAATAATGTGGTTGTAAAATTCATAAAAGTAGAGGTTAACTACTTTACCATAGATGTTATATATTAAGTAAATTGTAATTATACTAAAATTGTAAATAATTTATCAAATTCAGTTACAATTTGGTATAAATTTATAAAAGTTCGAAAATATTATAATTTTTTCCACTAATATATCTTAATTTTAACTATAAATTAGTCAAGCATTGAAAATTCTTTTAATAACACTAAAAAAATATATCGGTTCAGTCTCTTATCATCGCCACTTACCATCCATCCTTTTCAACTACTAATTAATAGTTCTTTGCGCATCCAATTTTCTATAGTGGGGTGAAATGTGCACATAAGCCGTGGGCACAAAAACAAAATTTTTAACTAGAGAAAACATTACCATTAGGGTGAACCTATAAGCTGCTGTAAAGAAGGAGGATGATGTTGGCCGCTAATGGCTAATGGCCACCTCCATAAATCTCATAGTCCACTCAATACTGAATGGTCTTTGTCAAAGAATAGACTTGTCGTGGCATCTCAAACCATATCTAGGACACCCTCCTTTTTAAATAAGGGTATCATATCTTCCGCTCATCTGCATGCCCACATGACATCAGTTGAGTTGAAATTATTTACCTAAAAAATCATAAATGGCATACTGTCATTTACAGATTATATATTTTTTAAATCACTAAAAAAATTAATTTCATAAATTAACATCCATAAAATTTGAATTTTATAATTTAGAATATTTATAAAAATGAATGATCATAAATTTTAAGTTAAATAAATGTGTAAAGGAGGAAAAAGAAGGAAAATGCATCTGTTGATATTTTTCTACTGCATAAACAATTGATTAGTTTTCATTGTTGCTAACAAAAATGTGAGAGCTGAGATAAGACATAACAGACAAGAAAAGACCAGACCTACCACTGATCAATGCCATGCTTTGTCTCTTCTTTTTTTCACCCTCTTGTCTGAAGTTGGGGAATCGCCTTTGTGTACTCAACCTCAAGAGAACAGAGCTAGGGAAGCCAGTAGTGCTCTGCTAATACATCTTTTTTAGTCTTCTTTTAAAGAACAACAAGAAGGACCAAGCTACATTTCCCAAAACACAAAGCAAAACCATGAATCTTTGTGAAATGCATATTGTGAGCAAATTTTAATCCTAAATGGACAATGTTTTATGTTGCAATCAGCAACATCAACAGTGTATTGCTGATTGCCACGTTTTATCATTTTCATTTTCTTTTATTTTTATAATTACAATAATAATAAATAAATAAATAAATTAGTTATAAATTATAGATATTTAAATTATGTTACGACGGTTTACTAAATTTATTTTAGATTTTATATTTCATCATTTTAATTAATTGTTCAAAAAATAAAAAATTTAAAAATATGAATTTTGATTAAAATTGAAGGCAAAATAGAAATTGCCTAAAAAATTTTATCGTGTAGCGGATTGCAACATAACGTATCACTATCCATTCTATTTTTGAACAATTAGTAGAAAATAATTAATCCCCAACACCACAAGAGAGAAGAAAGTTGGGTCTTAATAGAATATTCATATCTTTTGTCACTTAAATTATTCATAGAGAACGTTCTATCAATTCTAAATTATGATCACAAAGTTTTAATTTATAGCAATTGCATAGAATTGCTTGTCACTGAATTTATCTCGTCCACTTTAATCTAATGTATGGTTTTACATGGAAAGTATCTAATAGTGTGTCTTCTGCGACACTTTATGTTTTTGGCAGCTTTAGTTACTAATTTATATTATTTTCTACAAACATATTCATAATTTTTTTCTAAATTATCGGTATTTAAAATCATTAAACTCTAATTAGTTTAATTTAATTCGGACATAACAACGAGGATAAAAGTAAATATTTTCTAACAATGAATTTAATGTCATTGTATGCTTGTAGACTCCAATTCAAAACATCACTTAAATAAGGGCCACAACTGGTAGGGTTATTAGAGATCTATGAGGGAAATGGTTGGGAGGATTCGCAGCAAAGGTTGGGTAGTGTTCCATCACAGCGGGGGAGTTCTGGGGTATGTGGGAAGGTCTAGCTCTTGCATGGAAGCTTTGGGTACCGACTGGTTCATCTTGAAGTTGATAGCAGCTGCACCTTGAAACTTCTGAAGAAGCTTCATGGAGATAGGATTAGCCGAGAATGGGAAGTGAAGGTTGAGCATGTTTATAGAGAAGCAAATTATGTAGCGGATTTCATGCAAGATTTTGTGAAAACATTTGGGTTTTGTGTGCCACATATTTTCAACAGCCTCCATCTGAGTTGAGTGGTTAAATCATAATAGAATTGGTGTTACTCTGGTCATCTAGTTCATTTGTAATTTCTTTAGTCATTTGTCTCATTTTCAATAAAAAATAAGACATATGATTCTAATAATTGTTGGTACATGTTCATAATTTTTGATAGTGCAAAAATTTGTGAGCAAAAGAAGAACATATAGGACAAATTCTCTAAGCATTTGCGTGATTCATCTGAAGAAAAAAAAAATACTGAAAAGCTTAGATTAACTGTATGAGATCCATAATGCGGTCCAAAATGAACAATATAGCATGAGTCCATATTGAGTTACAATACTCGCTACAAGCTAGATTCATGTCCCATAATCCTAATTGGATTACTACAACAAAACATTTAACAAAATGCATCACAATTCCTCATTGATTAGTCACAGCCAACATTGGTTTGATGTTTGAATTTTTAGTGGATATGATCTTTAGCCACATTAAACCCACCAAGACCACTACTCCCTACACCACCATTGCAATGAACCCCAATCTGCTCAACGAGCTTGACCAGCTTTGAATGCTTACTGCACCAAGCTTCTACTAGCTTTCCCTCTTTACTCTCAGCATCTCTTTGTAATGTACTCAACTGCTCTCTATACTCACTCTCGATCCTGCTCATAAAAGCCATTTCCTCTTCTCTCAAACACCTTATCTTTGCCTCAATCTCCTCCAATTTCTCCTTCCTTTTCCTCGCTTTCTCCGACTCCAACTGCTGCTCTAGCCTGCTCAGCCTCCATGTTGCCTCCTTCTTGTGCTGCATCCAGTTCTGTCTACCCTCTTCAATCTCCTTACAGTACTGCATCAAGGTACCTACGTTCTGACCAGGTTGGATAAACCAAGTCAGCTGCTCCGTCGGATCCATACCCGGATCAGACGGAGAAAGCGAAAGACTCACTGAAGGCGAAGGTGCAGCTGATACTGTATTCGTCGTCGTCGTTGAAGATGACGACGCCGTGTTCATCCAAACAGACCCGAGTGAAAGAACAGGGTCTGGGTCAGGCATGAGAGAAAACGAGGAGGAAGATGACGGCGTCGACGGAGATGGAGAAGAAGAAGAGCACTGGAAATGCAGCAGTTTCTGTTGAACGTACTTCTCTGCAAAAGTTTCAAGAATATGATCGTATCTACACTCTGGAATAACACTATCCTTGCTGTTGTGGTGCAGGACTTGTTGGTGCAGGTCCAAATTGTGCAACTTGGATTGCTTTTCTTTAAAAACCTCCCACCATTTACCGAGCCTTTTAGCAGTGCGACCAGGGACTTCGGCAGCAATCTTTTTCCACTTGTTACCGTACTTAGCTTGTAAAGAAATGACAAGGGATTGTTCTTCAGGTGTCAAAGATCCTTTCTTGATGCCTGGTTTAAGGTAGTTCTTCCAACGTTCAAGGCAAGATTTGGGGTCGCGGTTGATGGGAGTGGACATGCGTTGGGAGATAAGGTTCCATTCTTTAGGGCCATATTGTTTGACGTAAGCTCTGAGTAGTGCGTCTTCTTCTGGCTGCCAACGTTGCCTCTCCTTATTCATTTCCTCATTTTAATTGTTGGGATTTTCAAGTTGGGATCGTAGTAGTAATAATCCATTTAGCTAATGCTAAGCTAAGAGGAAGGTGATAATGTTGTAATGGTAGTAGAAGAGGAGGAGGAGTTGAGGCATGGAGAATGCGGAGGATGAAAATGAAATGGAGTTGGGGAAGAGTTTAGAGTTTTGGACTTTTAAAAGGGAATTTTGGGGTGTGAAGACCAAAGCAGGGCGACTGATGATATGAAATGATGGGAAGTGAATATTTGAACAAACGCGTGGTTAGGGAGCGTAAGTTTCAAATCACAAATTGGGGATGGGATATAATATACTCAGTTTTTATTTTCATTTTTATTAAGTATAATTTTTTTAGAATTGATTTTTTTTTTGATAATCACATAAATTTTAATTATTTTAGAATTTAAATTGAATTAACTTAATAATAGGTAAATTTTTTTAATATTTAATTTTTTATATATAAAACTTAAACTTATAATTTTAAAAAAATCAAAATATTTTGTCATTGCACTAATTAATCGTTTTAATATGAGTTTTAGAGCTGTCTAATTGATTGAAAATCTATTTTATGGCAACAAGCTTATATATCATCCATGTATGATTATTTCTCAATATTGGCCGACTAGTAATATAATTAAAAAACCATTTTAAAATGTAAAATTTGAATTCATAAAATTGATTGATTTTACATGATTTCTCAAGAAAGTAGTATTATCCATATAACCATACTGCTTTTTGGCAAAAATGAAAACAAGAAGAACAAGAACATTGGTTTAATTGATTACAACCTTACCTTTTCTTAAACTAACTCTCGTTGATATATATCATGCATGATTCATTGAAACCAGTGAAATGCACGCAGCTAATTGTGGGTAGTGGATGGGTGGCGAGGCACGGAAAGAGGGAGTGATTTATTGGGTGCATAAAGACCCATCAACGCATTTCTCGGATCTATACGATGGAAGATGGGGGGCTGTGTTATCTTTAAGTTGCAAAACCTGTCTTTATATGTTTTTTTCTTTTTCTTTTTCACCACTACTATCTACCCTATTCCCATACTATCTATCTATCACTATGCGCTGCGTGCCCCTGCCAGCAGCTAAATTTTTGACCTTTAGCCTGTGACTGATCGGCACTGAGCAGTAAGACCACTATGCTATGCTTGTTGAGTGCTAACTCTCTATGCTAGTTGCTGTGCAAATGACCGTGTTTGCCATATAACTCACCTAAAACCAGCCAGTGTACGTTGTGTTTATCAGGGGTTTGTGACATTTGCTACAGTGGATGGACCGGATGTAGTAGTAATGGAGAAAATGTACCTTAACCCACCAACTTCACTGTAGTGGATGATGGTGATTTTGCTCCGTAGAGAAGGATGAAATGTCAATAAAATATCCTCCTTTAGTCCATGTTATAGGAAGCCCATTAAGCTTATTTAAGACTCCAAAATGTGCCCAACTGAGTATAACTGATCAGTGATCACTAATTGGGTAGTAATAAGACTTAGCCCATGTGAAGTGGCAAGATTTCTGCTCTTAGCCTCTTAGGCAGAGGGATTTTGGATTCATTTCTATTTATACATTTAAACTTGTGAAACTCATTAATTAATTTAAAAAAATACTAACGGTGAGCACTAATAACTTCTCTCGGCCTCCCCTAATTTAGTGGTAGAAGATTTTAGTATCCTTGCAAGAGGGGATCAAATCCCCTATCCTCCCTCACTCTCTCTCTAATTGTCCAAAAAAAAAAAGAAACAACTAACTTCTCTTAATGACTCATATCTACCGTGGAAAGTCTCGTATTCGAATTCTCACCATATCAAATTCTCCTCGGTTAGTGCTAGTCACGAATAATTGATACCAAAAATATAAAAATAATTACTATTTTATCATATTATATTATTTGCCCTAAATATTGAAAAAATTATATTTGTTATCATTTCTTTTTATAATATTATGCTTTATTTCATTTTTTCTAACTCCTCCATTTCTCCAGTTCTCTTCCTCAATCCTAAGTGACTTTAATATTGAGGATAGGGCCCTAAGATCTTTGGACCAATGTTATCACCAGGGAATGCCATTTCTTACCACAATAATAATGTTCTTGCAAATGTTATGCATGTGATATATGCACAATGATGATTGAACGCTTACAGAATTGCAAGAAAACAAGCGAAAAGTCACGAACTTGACAATTATCAAATGTTTTGGGAATAACCATATTTTTCCATCACTTTTATTATTTTTTGAATTTACTCTGGATACTTTTATTTGCATAGATTAAGGTCGTATATTTTTATTTCTCTATATATTGAGTTCTCACATTTTTATTTTATCATTTATTGAATCTTTAATTTAAAATTAATGTACTTTTATTTTGTCATATATTAGGTTCTTAATTTTAATTTAAAGATCTAATTTATAGCAATATAAAAGTATAAGAACTCAATGTGTATAAATAAAAATGCAGTAACTCAATAGATATAAATAAAAATGGAGGAAATAAATTCAGAAAACAATAAAAGTGGAGGAAAAATACGGGTTATTCCATGTTTTTGTGGGTAACAGTGACCTTGGGCACCTACTCCACAATGGACCTCAGTTAAAATCTAATATCCAGCAGAAAGCCCTGATTTTTACCAATATCAATTGAGGCATGTGGTTTTTCAGCTTTTGTGAACAATATACATTTTGCAATTTCAACTACTTATTTTAAATTAAGTTTTGATTTCGAATTTTATTTATAGATTGATGGACATCAAAAATGTTTTATCTTTTTACCAAATTCATCTAATTTGATTTGAATTATTTGAAAAGGACGAAGATCATTGTTCGAAAAAAAAAGAAAAGGACGAAGATCACGTGCAAAAATTTGAGCTATTTACTTTGTTAAAATCTAATGTCACCCTTTTGATCTTCACATGTGATTCCTCTGATGCATAACAGTCCACATGTAACTAAAAAATTTCATCCCCACAAGCTCACTAGTCACTGCTTTTCAGCATTTTCTATTTTGTTTTTTTGGCTTCTGTCATGATTCAACTACATTGTTGACTGTAGTGGACCATGAACAACAGCATTTGCAAATAGAATTTTAAGATTTTTTTTTTCCTAACATAAAACGAAGATGGAGGCGCCACTAGTAATAGAAATTTTCATCGGATGATTTTATACATATGATTCTCTGTTACTGAATAGTCATAGAGTAATGTAGCTTAACTTGAGTATAGAAATTCATATTCGTCCATGCAGTTGCAGGTACAAGTAAAAAAAAAAAAAACTAATTAAAGTGTACGTTATTTTTATTTATCTAGACCGTACTTTATTAAAATTTAATTAATTCAGTCGATTCAAATAAAATAATAATAAAAAGAAAAATTTTCAACAACTATTCAATGCAATTAATATACCATCACTTTAATCCACGTGATTAATTTCAAGAGTTATTGATAATGTAAATTTTTTTTTTTAATCACCAGTATCCAAAATTTATTGGATTCTAACGAATTCAGTTTGATTTGAATAGGACCACAAGGATGGTAAAAGTCTCCTAACAATTAATTTAACGCGACTGCATATATCAAAATTCAATCTAAAACCTAACTTAAGTGAAAATAACTCATGTTAATTGATTCCAATGGTTGTTAGTAGTAATGTGAGCTTTTTTATAGATAGCAAATGTAAGGGACAAAATAAAACATTTCCATGTTTGATCTGAATAAAAAAAAAAAACATTTAATGAGCTTATAAAATAGCTAAATAAAAAAGTTATTTTTTAAGATTTTTTTTTCTAATTAATGTGAGCTAAATAAAAAAGCTATTTTTGGATATAAAATCCTATATAAAAACTTTATAAAAACAAAGAAAAAATAAATTTATGGTTGGTAAACTTTTAGTTTCTTATAGTTTACTAAATTTTTTAATTAAATGTAATTTATTAAAATATTTACATCAATATATAAGTAATATTTAAAATGATTTTTTGAACTAAGTTTGCGGATGAAAATATTTAAATTAATTTAAATATATTTTTCTGACGTACGTTACATTTTTTTTAAAAAAAAATTCTTCTATTTTTCCTGCATCCATATATGTATTTTGTCTTTATTATATCAATTATAATAGTTACATTCTTATTTCATTTTTTAATGATGAAAAAGATGAAACTTTTTATTTTTGATCAAAAATATGTTTTCATGTGATTCACAAGGCACCCACTTTAAGTTTTCAAATCTGTGATGATTGATGCACATATATATATGATTTCATTAGAGATTATTATGATTCCCTTTTTGTGGCTTGTTTGTTTATTTAGGACAGCTATAGTTTGTGTAACAACCACTTGTTGACAAACCATACAAATCATTAAGAGGTCGGTTGGTATCAACACTTAAGGCCTTAGGTTTGGTTAATTGCCGATATGCTTCCCCCTCTTCATTTTTCACATGTTATGTTGAGGCATCTTTGGATATATACATATATATAGTGGTCAATTAGTGGGTTCATACATTTTTTAGATTTTTTTTTACCAAAATTAGTTTTATTGAGAATAAACTATTTCAAATCAATGAGAAGTCTTTCTACATACACACAATGTATATATATAAATAAAATTAAAAATTAATAATATATAAAAATGAAGGCTAAAATATACGTGATAATTGGTTAGCATAGAACTCACAAAAATCCTTGATCTTCTTTAAGTTTGTTGAAAATTTTTTCACTTGTGGGCATAAATAAAGCTCATTTTTCAAGATAACATGTTTATCATGTATGGCATTAAATTACATATTTTCTTAAAGAGATCAAAGGTGATAGGAAGAGGATGGAGAGGAAATTGAGCCCTACTTTTATTTTGGGTTAATATAAATAATATTAATATTAGGGTTTTTTACATAAATAGATCAAAAGTAAAAAAATCTCTTAAAAAAACGTTGATAAAAAAAACTTTCAAAAATATTTTTAAAAAATTAATTATTTCAAAAATAGACCTCCATTTATTTTCTCACGCTCTCTCTTCCTCACTCTCTCTCTCTCTCTCGTTTACTCTCATTCCACCGTATCTTCTTCTTCAAACTTTTTTTTTGTCTTTCTCACATTCCTATAAACTCCATCCTTTTTCTCACAAAATCTACATCAATATGTCCTTTTTAATTCTATATCAATTGCATATCTAGTTCTTAATCTTTTTAATTCTATATCAGATATGTCGTATAAGGATGGATAAACGTAGCCATAGTTAGAACTATCCTGAATATTGAGGATGATAAGCTCGGAGTTGATTATGGTGTCCTTTAAACAATCAAGAGCTCATCCAAGAGCATATTGGCTATGTTCACTGTCATCTATTGCCACCAACACTTTCTTCTTCCCTTCCTTTCCGTCTTCCATTTCTTTCACCAATTCTTTGTTGCTCTGTCTTTGAGATTATGGTTACACCAAGGCCAACTTTTTATGTTGAAAAGGAGCGGTCTATCAACGTTTTCTTTTTTTTTAAAAGCTTTTGAGATAAAAATCACGAATGATAATGTGCTGCAAATACCAGGACGGTGCACTAAATCATAGCAACATTTTTCGGTAGTACAGGTTACAAAAGCGGGTGATCAAAAGCACTAGAGCCTTCGTGAAGGAGAAGAATTCTTAAGTGTGGGTTCATTGATTTATCAAGTTTCTATTTGTGTGAACTAGCAATCAAACTAGCCACATCTGATACAAAGATTTGAAATTTTAATGATGAGTTTTGAATGGTAGTTGGAACATGGAAGACTAGAGATCAGAGGCTTTTTGCTTATGCATGAAATTTCTACTAGGCATAGACGACTCTACTGCATAACTGACCACCTTGGAACTTTTGAGATAAATTAAAATGTGACTTTAAATTTACATAGTTTTGATGTGGAAAATGTTTGTTGTCTTGTAAAACTAACTTTGAGTTGACAATATTGTTTAATGTGTAGATTCTGATGATTAAGATTGTTTCGAATTGCAACTTGAGGGGAGGATTTCATAGTAAATTTTTATGTTGTTGATTGGTGTTTATTATTATTTATTTTTATAGATTTTTGTTGTTGGTTGTTGTTGGCTGTTGTTTATTTTTGTTGATTTTTTATTATTTTCAAATTATTTTGCATTATTAATGAGGACCATAAATAAATTTTTACTTTTATTAGTATTAATGATAAAAATGATATTTTTTTTATATATCTCATAATTTTTATTTTTTTATTGTTTTTTTTTTAATTCTTAACAAAAATCAACAAATATAAACAAAGGCAAACAACAAAAACAATTAAAAAGCAACAACTTAAATAACAAAATTAACAAAAGCAATAAAAAATTATAGTTGTTGATTGTTGTTAATTTTTGTTGATGTATTATTATTATTTAAATTATTTTTTCATTATTAATGACAAAATTAAGGCCATAAATAAAATTTTTACTTTTATTTATGATGAAGACAAGTAGACTAAAGCTTTTTTGGTATATAATATTTCTTTGCTCGGAGTGGTGTCCAAGGATTGGAGTAGTTGCCTCATCCTCATGCATGCCATTTCGAATTGTAACTTATGGGGAGGAATTTCATAGGAGGATTTCATAGTGAATTTTATGTTGTTAATTGTTATTGATTGTTGTTTATTTTTGTTGATTTTTGTTGTTGACTGTTTTTTATTTTTGTTGATTTTTTATTATTTCTAAATTATTTTTTCATTATTAATGACAAAATTAAGGCCATTAATAAAATTATTAATGTCTAACAACTTCTTTTTTTTAAAAAAATATTTGATATTTATTGATCATCAATACGTAACAAGTTTACAATCCTTATGATGTATTTGTAACATCAACAAAAAAAA
>CATIWM010564520.1:0-11959 GCA_949671775.1 Mallotus repandus
TAATTATTATTATTATTTTTGTGTAAATTTAGATTTTATTTTCATTCTAGGTTCATTTTATATTTTTTATTATATTTTATTGCTTCAATAA
Source organism: Mallotus repandus (assembly GCA_949671775.1). Lineage (NCBI taxonomy): Eukaryota > Viridiplantae > Streptophyta > Magnoliopsida > Malpighiales > Euphorbiaceae > Mallotus > Mallotus repandus. The sequence continues at coordinate 92 of CATIWM010564520.1, forward strand.
GATAAATTCTTATTTATTTTGTTTTTTTTTAATTTTATTCTTTATTTTGATCATTCATTTTATTTATATTTATTATTTATTTATTTATATTTTTCACTTTTTTATGAATTTATGTAATTTCTAGATTTAATTTTTATATTTATGCATGCTTATTTTCTATGGTTTTTTATATGTTTAGTTGTATTTCCCTTTCGAGAAAATGGAACCAAAAACCAAACCAATGTTGTGTGGTTCGGTTCGATTCGGATTCAATATTTAAAATTTATATTTTTCACATTTTTATGAATTTATGTAATTTATGGATTTAATTTTTATATTTCTGCATGTTTATTTTCTGTGGTTTTTTTATATGTTTAATTGTATTTCTTTCGAGAAAACCGAACTGAAAACTGAACCGATATTATGCAGTTCGATTCGATTCGATTCGATTCGGTTCAGATTTAATATTTAAAATTTCTATTTTTCACATTTTTATGAATTTATGTAATTTTTAGATTTAATTTTTTTATATTTCTGCATGTTTATTTTCTGTGATTTTTTATATGTTTAGTTGTATTTTCCTTCCGAGAAAATCGAACTAAATACCAAACCGATATTTTGCTGTTTGGTTCAATTTGATTCGGTTCGGATTTAATATTTAAAAATTCTATTTTTCACATTTTTATGAATTTATGTAATTTCTGGATTTAATTTTTTATATTTTTGCATATTTATTTTCTGTAGTTTTTTATATGTTTAGTTGTATTTCCCTTCCGAGAATACCAAACCAAAAAACTGAATTGATGCTGTGTTGTCCAATTCGATTCTTTTCGGTTCAATTCTGTTTATTCGCATGAGTTTATTCTTTTTTTTTTAAGTATATTTTACTCTAATTTCTTTTAAAATTTAAGTGTGTATGTTTATCATTTTAATTTTATTTACCATATTAATTTGATTATTTAATTATTAGATTTATATTAATTTTGAATCTTATATAGTCATCTTTGTATAATTTGTATTTTCATGTGTTTTTCGTATTATAATTTGTATTTTCATATTTTTTTTGTATTTTTGTATTTCAACATCTTTCATGCAATTATTTTATTATTTTTGCTTAATTAAATATTTATATTGTTTATTGTCTTTATTATATTTAGTTGATTTATGATCTAACTTTGTGGTTTTGTTTTTGTAGAATTTTATATATTTATGGGAAATTAATATTTTGACTATTGCAGAAAATATTAAGATGATTTTTAATCATCAAATATTTATCCCTATAAGTTCTTAGATTTTTATTCTGCAATTAATTTATTTTTGTTTATCTTATTATTATTTTTGTATGTTTAAAGGGATGTAATTCATTTCTCCTCCTTCCTTTCTTTGTGTGCGCATTTATTTATTTTATTTTATTTTAACTGTATAATGGGTTATAATCTTTTCTCCTCCCCCCATTTCTTTCTATGAGTTTTACTTGTTTATTATGAGAAGTGACGACTTACAAACATGAAATTGAATTAATGTGCAAATTAGGACTTAATTATAAAATTTGACTATTGTTTGGAAGAAATTATAATTTGCATGTAAATAAAGAAATAATTAAATAATTAGAGGTAATAAAATACAAAACACAAACGGAGGCCAACCAAGGTTGGATGGACATTCCAAAAGCCCATACCCAGTTTTCGAACCTAATATCTGAGGACGGTTGTTGGGGCCCTCCGTGGAATCCAGTTGTTGTACAGTGTGTCCCGGGTCTTATCTGGGTGGCGACTCCCATCTTCGATATAGGCTTAAAGCCCATGTTGTATTTTCTAATGGGTCCTGAGTCCGCACAGTATCGTGGTCGCCAATACTTGAACGCGCGCTGAACTCCACCGCTTACAGTAAGAATATTTTAAAATTAACAACTTTCTATATCATAGTTTATTTTTGTCATTTGTGATTAGCTAACAACACTCATAATAAAAAAATGGATAAAATAGTAAATAATATGATATTATAAAAAATAAAATATACATAGATAACTTTTTTAAACCATGTAGTATAATATTGTAAATTAAACACAACTTTATACAATTACATGAATGAAAAGTTGCATAATTGGTGTGCAAAATTTTTCAATTTTTGCTATTTTGATGGTTGAACTTTTTTTTTTTTTACAATCGAGTGTTTGAACTCATTATTTATATATCAAATTGGTAATTCTGTACGATGAGCGATGGTTTGATTACATAATCAGCACTGATGGGACCCATATTTTTACATGTATTTTGCCACATCATCAATCAGTTTTAGAATGTCATATTAAATGTCAAAACTAACCGTGTCATTATAAAGAAATCAAAGACCAAGAAGAAGACGAAGACAAATATGAATTTTCCCAGCAAGCAAACAACTTATAAAATAGCAAAAACCAAGTTTTTTTTTTTTATATCTAAAACAGCACAAGCCAAACAAACATTACAAAGGCATCAATCTACCATTCCTTGTTTATGAGCTAATTAAAGATTTTTGAGCTGCATCTGGACCAACTTCTTCCATGCACACATGAATAACATAAATGGACCAATATGCTAAGTTTCCCAAATTCAACTCTCAATGGATGCTCAAATAAATCTTCTATTAGATCAGCTGCACAAAATGTATTCATCTTAACCAAACCTTTATCAAAAGTACCTCCTCTACTACAAATAATTTTAGGCTACATCTTCAGAGAGAAGCAAACCCACAAGATTGAAAACTTATTTCTGAGTCCAAAGCCGTCGTGGCTTCAGAATTGCAGGAGTAGGAACCTTCCCATTAAAATCTTCCCACCACATCAAGATGTTCATAAAAACATCCTGCATGAGAGCAATTGAGGACAATTTTTTTTACAAATAATGATAAAAAGAACTATAACATTAAAGAAAATGGAACCAAAATGTCATATTCTATCTCCAATTCCTCTTCTTCATCCTCCATGTTATCGTTTTCAATTTCCTTAGATACAAAGGGGAAATAATTAGATGCCATTTTTGAAATCTCGCTTCTAAATCTTCCTCCGATCTTCATGAAATCCTGCTTCATCTTGGTCAATTCCTCTGAATCAAATGCTTCTTCTTCCTCAAATCGATTGGATGACTCCAATTGATTATTCAAATTAGAGAATGATCAATTGTTGGCAAGAGGCAGAGGCGGGGGTGGAGGAGGACCAAGAAAGGAAGTGACGCCCCTATGGTTTGCACTTCTTTTTTTCTTCTTGTTATGCTTCTGAGGTTCGTTGTGAGGAAGATTGAATGCGTTTATCTTCTTCATTACGAGTTATATTAACGTGTAATGATAGTAATAATATGACATTTGGCATTGATAGATTAAGGAGGCGATTTTGGAGAAGGGAGAGATGAGGGATGGGCTAGGGATGCATGTGACGACAAGCTTTGCAGTGGGGTTTGTGGTTGTAGTAGTGTTGAATCCGATGGCAGTGGATGTGATAAAAACTAGGATTATGAATATGAAGATGATAAAAACTTACAAAAAATATACTAATATGCTATAGCCAATGAAATGTTGTTCTTCTTCTTCTCTTAATTGTTTTTTTTTTCTTTTAAAAACAAACCAATAAAAGCTATGAGGACATTTTAGTTATTTAATATGATACTTCATAAGAGTGTGCTGATGTGGTGAGCTATATATGAAGGTGGGTCCCACATGTACTGACTAGACACTCAAGCCACCATTCACCAGTCAAAAGCACTGATTTGAGACAAAAATAATGAGTTCAAACACTTGATTGCAAAAAAAAAGTTTGACCACCAAAATAGTAAAAATTAAAAAGTTCACACACCAATTGTACAATTTTTCCTTACATAAACGATCATAATAAATTGTATGTCTTAAATTGCTTAAAACAGATGGTAAGTACTAATTAGTACCGTTCATGATTATAAGACAAGTAATAGGTAGTGGGTACTATTTGAAGATTGCATAGAAAGGATTAATGAAAATCATCTAAATTGAATTGAAAAATTGTTTTGATTAAATATTCACTTATAAGAATTATAAAGATCTTTAATTATTGTGTAATTCAGAGCCCGCTGTTATTAAAAACAACTCAACATCAATTAAAAAAACTCTACAATATGATTCATTTTTTTTGCTATTAAAAAATTTCATAACATGGTCCATTGTTTCTAATATTAAAAAATAATTTTACGTCGCTAAGGCATCACTTTAGTGCTAAGAAACCGCCTTAATGATAAGGCCTCCACTTTAGTGTTAGAAGCCATCTTAGTGCTGTTAGTAGAAGATTTTTTTGGGCCAATGGTCCATTAAGAAAGAAAAAGACTAGCCTTTACCCTTGCAAACTCATTTTGTTTGGGCCAAACGCTTAAATTGAAATTCAACATTTTAACCTAATTGCATATTGGACTCTCAAAAGTTTTTTGAGCCAAATTGGAACTTCACTTTTGTAAATTTTTTTTCATATTGAACCTTTACAGAGTATAATTAAGTCCTGTAACTTTTTTCATTACAATTAAGTCCTATAGATTGATAAAAAATTAATTTTAAGGTTGCTAACAAACAAAATTGATAATTTTTTTGAAATATATATATATATAACATAATTATAAAGTTTTAAAAGTTTTTAAATCTATAAAATATATTTTTTAATTTTTTCTTGATTAAAAACTTTACAATTAAGTGATATATATTTCAAATAAATGACCAATTTTATTCATTAATATAAATAGCAAATTGACAATTGATTTAAAATTTAATTTTAACAATTCAATAAAAAAAATTTATTTATCAATTATTATGTAGGTTTAAAAATTTAAACTAATTAATGAAATTTAAGAATTTTTATTCAACCATTAAAATTAAAATTTTGGGTTAATTATCAATTTGCTATTTATATTAATGAATAAAATTGGTCATTTATTTAAAAACTTTTAAAACTTTATAGTTATGTTATATATATATATTTTAAAAAAATTTATCACTTTTGTTTGTTAGTAACCCTTAAAATTAATTTTTTATTAATCTATAGGATTTAATTGTAATTAAAAAAGTTATAGAACTTAATTGTACTTAGTAAAGGTCTAATATGAAAAAATTTTACAAAGGTGAAGTTCCAATTTGGGTCAAAATTTTTTTTGAAGGTCCAATATATAATTAAGGTAAAATATTGGATTCCAATTTAAGCGATTGACTTTTTATTGGAATTAAGTCTTTACTCTTTAATAATGTCAAGTAATGATTACAACCGTGTTAAATTAATTATTAAAATTTTATATTATATTTATAATTTTTACTGAATTAAACTGAATAAATTAAATAAATTTAATTTATCAGTAATTTAAACTAAAAACAATGGAAAATATACACATGTCTAATTGTTTTAGGCGTGAGGAAATTGAAAAACAAAAAAGTTAAGGAATCGTCAACTGTCAGCGACTTAACACTTAAGCAGAGCTCAACGTGTTATTTTCGTGTAGCGTTTAGCGCACGACGGCACAAGTGGAAATTTCTTAAGCTTTTTTCGTTTCCGAAAAATTGGGAATCATTGTCTCCGTCAATATTCGCCAAATGACCTGTTGGCTCAAATTTATTGGATTATTTTCAAAGCCATTCAATCCCCTAAAATAATAAACAAAAGGGAAGTGGAACAAACCATCTTAAGCTCCCTAAATTTTTCAATTTTTTTTGATTGATCCTTACTAAAATTTTACTTTTAATTAAGTGCTTAAATTTTTTTTTTTTTCTAATTTTTACCTCCTTATTTAACATCCATTAAATTTGAACATAAATTTCGTTAAATTATTATCACAACATATTATTTTAAATTTAAACTTTTTGAGTTTTATTAAACAAGTATTTAATGAATTATTACATTTGAGTTATTGAGTTTTTATTTTTCCAATTTTATCTCCTTTAGTAGACATTTATTAAATATATGTCAGTAAACATTGTTTAACGCAACTACTTGATAAAATTTATATCATGTAAAATATTTTTATTTGTACATTTAAACTTAACTCGAGATCGGCCTGTAAAAATTCAAGTTCAACTCAAATTTAGCTTATTTTTTATTTAATACTTTTGATTATTTAATTTTATATTTAAATAATAAAATTTTAATCAAATAATAAAATTAAGTTAATTTTTCAAATAATAAAATTTAGTTAATTTCTTAAAAATAAATTTATGAAATAATTTAAATTAATTTTGTCAAGTAAAAGTTAAGTTAAATAATAAAATTAAGTTAAACTTAACATAATTTTAATAAATAAAAAATTTAACTCATTAAAATTTGATTTAAATAATAAATTAAATTAAATAATAAAATTAAGTTAAATTTTTTGAATAAATTTATGAAATAATTTAACTTATTTTTAAAAAATTATATTACATATAAAACTAATTAACTAAAATATATTAGATTAAAAAAATGAGCTAAATTCAAGTTGAACTCAAGTTTTTACAAACCAATCTCGAGTTGAATTTAAATTTACAAATAAAAAATATTTTACATTATATAAATTTCATTAAACAATCACATTATACAATATTTTATTGATACGTGTTTTATAGATGTATACTAAAGGATATAGAAATCAGAAAAGTAAAAGTTAAAGGACTCAATTAAATATAATAATTTATTAGGGATCTATTGAGCGAAACTTGAAAAGTGACAATAATTTAATGGAAAATATATTCAAATTTAATAGATATCAAGTTAAGGATGTAAAAATTAAAAAAATAAACTTGACAGACTCAATTTAAAATAAAAATTCAATAAGAATTAATTGAAAGAAAACTGAAAAATTTAAGGACCTTAAAACGGTTTGTTTTCTTTGTTTTTTCTTGGGTAAACTACAAAAAAATTCACCATCTTTGGTGCTTTTTGCATTTTCAACATATCTTTTTTTTTTAGCAATGTCATTCACCATTTTTCTAATGTTTGTAATTTGAAGCACTAATAAACTCTCAGACAAAAATTGATAGGCGTAACGGTCAAAGTTATCTTTAATTTTTTAAATATGATCCATTTAAAGTCTAATGGACACAATGATGTGTGCTCAGATTTCAAAACACAATTTTAAATAGTTTTATCTATCCATTTGTTTTGGAAATTAAGCCATTTAAAATGAAACATTTTAAAATTTCAGGATCTCATAAAACATACTATTTTTGTATATTAGATCATATATGGGTTCCACGAAAAAAACTAAAGACAATTTCAATTGATATGTCAGTTTAATTTCAAGTTCAAGTTTTTTGGTGTTTAGAATTGCAAAAATTAAAAAGATGGTGAATGACATTGCTAAAAAAAAAAGATGTGTTAAAATTACAAAAAGCGATAAATGTGGTGAATTTTTTTATAGTTTACCCTTTTTTCTTGGAGCTGGGCACACTTTTATAAACAAAAACGATAAAGCAAAAAGAGGCACAAATATAAGGTAAAAAAGAATAAGCTCCATTCGAAGATCATAAAAAATAAAAATAATTGAATCAATAACGGTTGAAAATTTAGTAGGAATAGTTTTTATTTAAATAATATTTTAAATTCGAATTATAATAAATGTAATCGTAACTTGAAAAATTTTATGATCTTACTCAAATCGAATCGAATAAAGTTTGCCGTAATTTAATAAATTTTGAATATTGTTACTTTAAAAAAAATAAAGACCTGTATAAATATAACATTGTGTTGAAGTTGAAACAGTGCTTTTTAATGTCATAATTCCCAAGGTTATGTTGCGAGAAATGCAAGATACACCTTAAACTGGGAACACTTGAAGTTTTTTAGGTTACTTACTATTACATAAGATTTTTTTTTTAATTACTTCAAAGTTCTAACAGTGATGATTTAAAAATTAAATCATTGATTAGTCTAAAGGAGTTGACAGTTGTTGAAAAGCTAGTTTGATTTTAACAAATTTTATTAAAAGTAAGCATATTTGGCTAGTGTGCCGTGAGAACCTAAAAAAGTTAAGCTTTGAGCAAAGGTGTATCTTGCATTTTATGCCCTGTGTTATGAAGAATTTACTGTACAGACATAAAAGCATGTGAAAGACATTCTCAAAAGCACTATGGATTAAGCATTAAATTTTCATATATATATATATATATATATATATATATAGAAATAATTATAAATTTAGTGTCTCAATTTTTGTGATTTTTCATTTGAGTGTCTGATTTTTTTTTTGTAATTAAATGTTTGAACTTTAGAAAAACATACCAATCTAGTGTTTCCGGTAGATTTAATATTGACTGGGTGCTGAGTCAGATCAAACATGACTCACTTTTATTCTAATTATTAGTCATGTAATGTGCCACGTGTATTGCATTATTTAAAGGGCAAAATTAGCCTTATTAAAAATTATAAATTGATAAAAATAACCTCAACATTAACTTTTGCCGCAGATATTGAGAGTGATTGAATAAAAGTAATTTTGTCCTTTAAATAATGTAATACTTGTGGCAAATGACATGATTAATGACTGAGATAAAAGTGGATCCCGTTTGATTTGACTGAACATCCAACCAACATTAAATCGGCCGGAGACATTATATTAGTATGCTTTTCTAAAGTTCAGACACTTAATTATAAAAAAAAAAGTTTAGACACTCAAATAAAAAAACTATAAAAGTTAAGACACCAAAAATGTAATTTTTCCTATATATATATATATATTTATTTATTAAAGGTTTAAATTTTCATATAAAAATCATAAATTTCAGTATATTTGTGAATTTAAAATATTTAATTTAATGGTTAAATGTATTTTATAAATACTTTTATCATACAATTAAATTATAAATATTTAATTTTAAATTAAAAATAAATCCGATAGCTATTTCAGTTTTTACCTATTTTAAAATTCATAAGCTCCTTTAAAAATTTATTTATTTTTTTATTTGAACACAATTATAATTTTTTTATCATACTTAAGAAATAAAAATTATTTTAATTTATAATGGTTAAGTAAGTAATTATAATATTTATATTTAGTATACTATATAAGAAACAAAAATTTGCATTAATAATTCCTAAGGAATAGCCAAAGTGATAAAATGTATGGACATTCATTTTAAAAATAATAGAATTAAAAATTAACCATTTATATTAGTTAAAAAAATTTACATTACTAAAAAATATTCTACAATAAAAATAAAAAAATAATAGTTAATCACCTATTAAATAATTGTTGAGGAAAAATAAAATATATTTAAAAATAATAAATATTTTTATAATGAAAAAATAATAAATATTTCAATTTTTATTTTGTTGAAGAAACCGACGTTAAGAAAGGGTTGAGAGTAGAGTTGAGGGCGGGAGAGAGATAAAAGGAATAATACATAAAATAAAAATCACTTCTTTTTTTGGTTTTCCTGAAAAAGATCCAAACTTTCTTTCAATCATCGCTATAAAGCTCTCTTACAATCCTTTTATTCTTTTGGGTTCTCTTTGGTTACTTTGTTTGGGTGCTTAGATCTGTCTCTTTGTAATTTGAATCCTCGTTTACTCACTCATTTCCAATCTCCAGATCCATTGTTCAATCAAGGTTTTGCTGCTTCTTCTTCTTATATGGTTTCTTTTAATCCATTTCCGAACAATTTTTGATTCATTCATTTTTTTTAAGGTTTTTTTTGGGTTTTGTGGGATCAAATTTGTAGTGATTTTTGTTCGTGTTTTGTTTTGTGTTATGGAGTATAGCAGGCAGAAGTAAGGAGGAGAAGAATGGGGTATATAGGGTCACATGGAATAGCAGCACTGCACAGATACAAATACAGTGGAGTAGATCACTCTTATCTTGCTAAATATGTCTTGCAACCTTTCTGGACTCGTTTTGTTAATTTCTTCCCTCTTTGGGTGCCGTTAGTTCCTCTCTTATTCTTCCCCACAACTTTTTTTATCTGTTTTTTTTTTTCATGCTGCTGTTCGAATTGAAGAATAATGGATTAATTTTTTTGCGCTTTTTATATTATCTGACGGTTTTTTTTTTCTTGATTGGTTTGGGATTTATGTTTGCCTCTGGATCTTCCCCAGGCCAAATATGGTAAAATAATTTGCTCTTTGTACTTTGATTTTAGGGATGCTTTCTTAGTTTTGATTACTTATTGGTTCTGTTTCTGTTTTTTTTTTCCTTGAAGATCACACTTACAGGATTCATATTCCTACTTACTTCTGCTCTGCTTGGCTATGTAAGTATAGAGTTGTTTCTGTGCCATATTTGCAATACAAGAATTGTTGCTTCGCTATCAAATTTTTGTTGTCTAAAGTTTCTCTTTTATATTTGCATTAAAGATATATTCGCCTCGCTTGGACACTGCTCCGCCAAGATGGGTTCATTTTGCACATGGATTGCTTCTATTTTTATATCAGGTTTGAGTCTAATTCACACATGTTGATTTATTGATCTTTTCTGGTGTTTTTATTAGTGGGTTTGCTGTATTTTCCACTGTATCTTCTAACGTCCTCTCATTGATCCTGTAGACCTTTGATGCTGTTGATGGTAAGCAAGCACGGCGAACAAGCTCCTCAAGTCCGTTGGGAGAACTTTTTGACCATGGTGTGTTTCTGTTGTTGAGTTATTTGCTACCTAGCCACGTTGTAATATTGCTCAACATTGTTGAAATATTTATTTTTTTGGTGCTTCCAATGTACTGCAGGGTGTGATGCACTTGCGTGTGCGGTATGTGTTTTCCAGCATTGGTTCTTAGGTGCTAGTAAGTGCAATTCTTTTAATGTTTATTCATGCCATTCCCCAGTTTGAAGCCATGGCTTTTGGTAGTACTGCCATGTGCGGAAGAGACACTTTCTGGTTTTGGGTTATTTCAGCTGTTCCATTTTATGGCGCAACATGGGAACAGTAAGTGATTTCAGCATGCTCATTCTTTATTTCATATAAGTTGAATAAAGTAGTGTTGCACTACATATGTTTCGTTTTATTTGTATTCCTCTTGGTCTAACCTGCTATTACTTTTGATTCTGACATGCTTTTGTCTGCCTTTATTTATCTTCCTAGACAGTTAGGTTGTTTTGGTTTCTCATAATGTTTCTGTTGCTTAAGCTTTTGGATATTGTAATGACTTGAAGATTTACTTCACCCTGATCCAGCTTTTTCACAAATACTCTGATTCTTCCTGCTATTAATGGACCTACGGAGGGACTGATGCTGATATATGTGGCTCATTTTTGCACAGCAATAGTTGGTATCTTTTTTTAATCATCATGCTACAATTAAATTAATTCATACGTGGATTTTAGAGATCTTATTTTATATTGATTATTGATTAATTCTTCAGTTTTACTCTTTATTCCTCTGCCTTGCCATCTTTATTTTTATGGTAATTTGAGTTTTCTTTTTGAAGGTGCTGAGTGGTGGGCTCAACACTTTGGAAAGTCTTTTCCCTTTCTAAGTTGGGTGCCATTTATCAATGGTAAGAATATGAATTCTTTGGTGTATAACTTTGATGCTTTTCTCATGTTTATTCTGTGCTTAAAACTTAGAATGTGATTAACTAATAACAATGATAATGGAATATCATGCAACACTCATTCTGGATGGTGGAATTTTCCATTGCATTCTGATTTGGCTATAAATGTAAATATGTGTTCTGATATGCCCTGTTTTTTTGCTTCTTTTATGGGTATCTTGTGTGATTTAATTTGGTTTATTTGGTACATCTCATATTTATTTATCTTTGTTTTCTAAATTCGTTAAGAACTCAAATTACTCTAATAACTAATTACTGGGATTTACTCTTTATATGCTTGGTTGCTTTATGATTTATGAGTTTCCTGTTAGTTCCTTAAGCATTGTTATGTAGTAAATTGATTTTTGATTGGTTATTTATCTCTATCTTGATGGCTCATATTTTTTTCAAGTGCTT